>PQWD01005068.1:31875-47434 GCA_019425675.1 Leucinodes orbonalis | reverse complement strand
TTTCTAGTAGTTATACTGAATCCGCTACTAGTAGACGCCATTGCAAATTGAAACACTTCACTGTAACTTTTACAAAAACAACACGTGCGCTCTTGTTGCTTAACAGAACTGAAGTGCGGGGCGATCGTAGTACAAATGAGGGGGTCGAGGAACGGAGAGGGGGAGGGGGATTAGAAGGTATAGTCTATGCTAGTTTCACTCGCACGTAACATGTTATGTACCTAAATTTTAAATTAATGGAATCACCATTTAAGCTGTATTTGAACACTTTTGTAAAAAATTGACAGCTGAGCGACCTCTAAATCTTAACAAAATCAAAAACAAAAAACATTTATTTCGTATTTAGAGGTATATAATCAAATAAGAAAGTGCCCGGAGGATAATTCGAAAGTTGAAAATAAGGACACCCTAATAAGCATGTTTATCCGTTGTTTAGTACCCATAATACAGGCTTCACGCTTAACTTGGGGCTAGGTGGCGCTGTGTGAATGTCAGTGGATATTATTATTATATTATAACTAGGTGAGCAAACTAAACGTGCGATTCCCATAATGCCATAAAAAATACTTCTAAATCAGTGATCAAACCCACTTAGCTAGAAACTAAATTTATAGTTAACATTGGTAAATAAATAGGGACGATTAGTTTGAAATTTTAAAGCGTATCTGGACAGAGAGTTGTTAAATTTCATGGCAGCAAGAAATTAAAATTGCATATAAACGAGAGCCTTTTATTTAACTTATTCGACGCATTTTCAGCACTAATAAATGAAAACTGTATTCCGTATTGGTGCACAGGATTTTCATGTTTATTATATCTACCTGTGTATATCATCATCATCAGCTCATTAAACGTCCCACGAGGGACTAGCTACCCGTATAGGCGTTAGTCGTCACGCGGGCAGTGCGGACTGGACGACTTCACACACAACTTCGAATCCTTCGCAGGCGTGCATGAAGGTTTCTCACGATGTTTTCCTTCACGTAAGAGAGTCGGATAACGTACTATATTTTCGAAAATTCATAAACACATTGGTTCGTGTCGGGATTTGAACTCGCTCCTGGTAGGAAGGCGACGTCACACCATTGGCCACCGACGCTCTAGGTATGTATTTTAAAAAATATCAGTATGTTTATCAATAGTTGAGTACCATACAGCTTCACGCTTTACTTGGGGCTAGATGGCGCTGCGTGAATGTTAGTGGATTTTATATTTTTTTTAATCAAAGATCATCAATGGCTCATTAATATGAACTGTTGCCAATCTGGAGGGTGCAGGTTAAATCCCGCCCGTTTTAAAGTATTTTCGAAAAATATGTACGTTTATCCGACGCTCTTACGGGGATAGAAACATCGTGACGAAACCTGGCACGCCTACGACGTGATTTGAAGGTTGTGGTGAAATCGGCCATCTGCGCTGGGCCGCGTGGACGACTGAGGCCTATCACCTAATACGGGTAGGCTCGTGCCCGTCGTGGGAACGTATGATGAGCTGACGATGATATGATAAATTGTTTTAGTCAGTGTAACATATTCACAGACACTATAGATTTTTGTCTTGTGTGTCTGGAATAGGTCAACTTAAATTGGATTCCACTTCGAGAATGTGATGCTCAACAAAAACCATTTTCAAATGTAAAAACCCGTATTTATTCTATTTTTTTTTTGTCCAAACAATGATTTTACCTTGGTCATTTTATTTCTACTCAAGCAAAATTACCGTATGTTCAACACTAACAAGCAAACCATAAACTTGTTTAATTGACGTGTAAGGTATTCATGAAGTATTTGGCGCACCCAACGCTAAGAGCCGATTATCGAGTGCTAACTCTGGCGACGTGCAACAAACGCAGTCTACGGCTGCCCACGGCAGGCCTTCGACAAGTTTTTGAATTAGGTGACAGATATCGATGGCTTTGGTAAGACGCGGCCTATTCAGATGACTTATTTTGTAAATGTTCTCATTATAACAGTAGATTTACGTGTGTATCAAATCAAATATTATTTATTTAATTAAAAAGTAATTATTATACATAACAAGCTCAAATTTCACATAAGTTGGCAAAAT
Organism: Leucinodes orbonalis; assembly: GCA_019425675.1. NCBI lineage: Eukaryota > Metazoa > Arthropoda > Insecta > Lepidoptera > Crambidae > Leucinodes > Leucinodes orbonalis. Next base: position 45,367 of record PQWD01005068.1, on the reverse strand, counting down.
TTACATTTTGCCTGAACTAGGTAAACCTGTTTTTCAGGCGACTTATTTGCTGAATTATAATCAAAAATCACTTACATGGTAAACTTATAATTTAAAAATCACAATTCGTAACAAATAGTTTTTAGTTGTCTTTAATTTTACTAGTTTTATCATACCCAAACAATAACCAACTAAAACAAATAAAAAATATTTACTTTTCTATTTTCAAAAGTACAATACAATATTAAAATACAACTTCCAAATTGAAACAACTTGAAAATAACCAATGTTTGTATAATTCGCTTAATTAGGACAGTTTTACATATCTACTAGTAATAAATTATCTGTATCCTCATAGGACATTGATTGTATGGGAAATGGCAAACATCATGCGAGACGATCACTCGCCGGTGTGTCGGGAGCGCGGTCGCCGCATGACTTATATTTATAACCTCGGCTGAGAGGTCCGAGCGCTCCGTCTCACACAGCCCGCGAGTCACGGTATTGCCGCTACGTCACAACTTTGTTATTGGTTTAATGTACGCATCTCTATTGGATAAATAATGTTTGAAAATACTTAGCCAATCCTAATGAAGTTATATTCATAGGATTGGTTATAATGTAGATCGTGTGATTGGTAGGACTTATTTAGCCAGTAAGAATGATGATTAAAATTGTTTATATAGTGGTAAGTTTTTAAATAATATTCACACATCTCAGAGGTAATAGTTCAATCGTCTAGGCGGGTTCCAGTGATGGCCAACCATCGCTGGAGGCTGCCTGACGATGCTAGGGATCTCTTAGGGAAGAACGCCGCCACGCGCGCTTACGACACTATCCACTGACACCAAGGGCCACTTGCGCTCCTTACAGCGGTGCTGTCAAGGAGCGCATGAGGGAGTGCGGGGCGATCAGTGGGACGACCTACTTAGGGAAATCTCGCTTCACACCAAGCTTACTGGAAGTTGGCGAGATCGGCAATCCGACACCATCGCCGCGACACCACTGGTTAGGCCCGATAGTTCCATTGCCTTCGAGGACGGCGACAAGGCAGAGTGCCTGGCTGCCAGTCTCGAAGAGCAATGCAGTCCTAGTATAATTCCGGTCGACCCTGTCCATCTCGCACGGTGGACAGCGAAGTTACGCGTCTCTCCTCTCTGCCACTGAATGTCGATCTTCCGCCGACCACGTCGACGAAGTGACAACAATCATTCGGCAATTTCGTCCCGGTAAGGCTCCAGGCCTCGATGGTATCACCAATCGAGTACTGAAGTTCTTACCGCGCATTTGATTTTACTACTCGTAACCATTTTTAACGCGGCCATGGCAAACGCTGTATTTCCCAGCGCGTGGAAAGAAGCGATTGTCATAGGCATTCCGAAACCAGGGAAAGACCGCAAATCAACAAGCTATAGGCCATTAGTTCCTCAAGATATGGGCAAATTTATGAACGGTTATTAGCTATTCGCCTTAGGAACTTTGTTTTCTCCAACGGCCTTCTCATCAACGAACAATTCGGCTTTAGAGCCGGCCATTCGTGCGTTCAGCAGGTACAGCCGCTTGACCGAACATGTCCTAGATGGTCTCAATAGACCAAAAACCGGTGCCCACGGGGGCTTTATTTTTTCGACGTAGCAAAGGCTTTCGACAAAGTTTGGCATAACGGCTTATTATTCAAGCTATACACGCTAGGCATTCCCGACAGGCTCGTGCGCATCATACGAGACTTTTTTGTCGAACCGCACATTTCGCTACCGGTAGAAGGAACCCTCTCTTCACCGCACCCAGTTAGAGCCGGAGTCCCGCAAGGCTCCGTATTATCGCCACTTTTGTTCTCGTTGTACGTCAACGACATTCCGAAACATGCAGCCGCGCAGTTAGCCCTATTTGCGGACGACACCGCTATCTATACTCAGATCGCAACAAAGGTCGCATTTCTCGGTACTACAATCTGCCGCTAACCCTTAGGAGATTGGTTTAGGAAATGGCGTATCGAGGTGAACCCGAGAAAAGTGCAGCAATGCTCTTTTCACGGGGGCCCTCGCGAGATCTGCCAAGAAACTTAGCGAAGCACAGTACGCGACCTCAAACAGATCACTCTTTTTGGCCAACCGATCCCTGGGAGAAGAAGGTCAAATACTTAGGCGTCATCTTAGATAGGGGACTTTCGTTCGCCAACACATTAGGAAGTCAGGAACAGAGCTGCCTTCTTCCAAGGCAGGCTTTCATCTCATAGGTAGGAAGAGTAAAATGTCACTTAGAAATAAGTTGACAATTTACAAAGCTTGCATTCGACCCGTCATGACGTACGCTAGTGTCGTCTTCGCACACGTAGCTCCCTCATGTGTTGAATCGCCTTCAGCGAATTCAAAACAAAGTTCTACGCGCCGCGGCAAACTCTCCTGGTATATTAGGACATCGACTACATAGGGACCTCGAATTCCCTTATTAAGTCATTCATGAAGAAGCGTCCCGTCGCTTCTTCGATACGCGTCCAGCCACATCAACCCGCTCGTTGCCAAGCGGCAAACTATCTGCCCATGAAGGGTGTTCGATTCAAACATCGCGACCGAGGCACATATTACTCGACCCAGATGACACTATCACAGAGGCCAACGCGCCTTTCACTCACATCAGCACACTGTACATCGTACGAACATTAGGACACCGCATCCGCCGGCGGACGCGTGATTCCAATCCTCACAGCGTCTCACTGCGTCATATTCTCCCTCGTCCGAGGGACGGCACTAAGTCGAGGTTCGAGCCCTAGTGGGCGCCTTAGTGGCCGTCCTTCTTATCTACTTCGATAGGTATCCGGAAGCGGTCTCGTGCGCGACCGGAGCCAATCATCGGCTGAGCTAGGCTCGCCATTTTCATCGGTGACGTCGTTAAGGCCATCTGCGGCCAACAACAAAATCCATTAAAAAAAAAAAAAAAAATAAAAAAAAAAAAAAAAAAAAATATTCACATTCAAATATTCAATATTCAGCAATCGGACATCGAGCCTCTCATTTTACCCGAGCAACGAACACCCCCAACAATTGTATATGCTAATATAAAGCCTGTCATTTCATCATCAGCCTACAATGGCCCACTACAAGCCTTGCCTTCTTGCATAGCATAGTTATGGGAAGCTTGGCCGTTTCCACCAACGGGCCCGGGTGTTAACAACCATCCTAATATGACTATATGCGGCTACTCAACCGGGCTCACTGAAAATCGGCGCCAGGGTTCACTACCGGTGTCCCTGGCTTATGCTGAGTGCGTCCGTTTGAATCAGGCATCGTAGCACGTGTTGTTTCTGTGTTCATTCTTAAATTTTATTATTTTTATTGTTGTTTGTTTATTGTAATATGTTTTACATGTAATTGTGTTGCGGTGCATAGAATCAATAAATGTTTTCTTTCTTTCTTTCTATATTGGGACCGACGGGTTAACAATGTTCTCAGAAGCACTGAACTATCTATCTTTTCGGACTATCAGGTTATTTAAGCCTGCAATCAGATCAGAGTCGCAGCATCGATTAGAAACTGCGACATACACTGAGTAGGGACCTTATTTGTATGTATACCATGTTTAAGTTTTAGCTTTAAATTATTTTAACATTTGGTTGTAAATTTTATGTGAAAATAAAACATTAATCTGTCTTTGTTTCAATCGCCTAATCTAACCAGGAAAAATAGCACAAAGTCAAGTTAGTTAAAACAATGATAGAATATGTAACACAATGATAGAATGTGTAGTATTTCAATAGCTACCAAACTATTTTCAAACGCTTCTATCTCTAGTTTTGCAGAACTTTGATGAATGAATTCTGGAAATGTTTTTCGAAGTTATAATCAAATATTTCTGTATCAATGCTACAAAGAAGCTCATTTTCATACTTTGTTTTGTACATACAAACCCCGACTAACTTTGATATTTTATGCAACAAAGACACTCTGAATTTATAATTAGTGTTATAGTGTGACAATCAGTCATATAACAATATGGCTGATAATATTATCCTTATAATTTTGACCGCCATAGGAAATATCATTTCTGATAATAATAATAATATAAATCATTTATTTGCTGGAATATGGTACAAGTTGTTGTTGAGATTAGTGCTTCCGACATTCTCTATCGAAATTCGATGTGCAAATGTTCTTGATTGAAGTTATACAACAAAAATGTTACTGTTATCAAAATAAGCTTTATAATTTGCTAGTTATATATGTCTATACTGTCACATTAATGTTATGTCAAGGTTACGGAATTATAAAATATGTCAAAGTTTGCATTCACATTCATCATTTTGGTCACAATATAAGTATAAATTATGGATATAAAGGTTGTAATTATTGTTACATCTTGAATTTATAATTAATTTAAATTACAATTTGTCCAACTTTATAGATTAGTTATGATTATATTCAACAGCGGTTGTTAAAGAGTTGATTTAATTTCGATAATATTATGAGAGTATCAGATTAAGTATAAGATTTTATTAAATCGCCACATCACAACTAATTTTTGATGGACATATAATCATACATATTTTAGTGTCGTTGGTCTATTGACGTACTTATAAATTTGATCAGTATATTTTTTATTGACGCGAATACGTATCGTATATGTGATTTGAAATATAAATCTTAACATCAGTATAAAGAGTAAAATATTTTATCCATCAAAGAATAAATCCCATGAACCAAAGGGCATTGCAAATATAATAAAATTTACACAAATAACTCAGCAAGGCTTCGCAAATGGCCATCTGCTGCATTATACAAGAGAATATATCACCTTAATCGTCTTAAGAACAAGGAATTTTGCTGCTCCGAGAACGTTAATAATTTAAAACTAGCATTGCAATAATTTTCTTGCCCCTTCGGGACTCAAAATGAAAAGTTTAATTATTTGTCAAGAATTATGGTTAACATGTGAAAGGTATTTTGTTTACTGCATCGTTCAAAGAGTAATCTTTATATTAATGTGTTTTTCTACAGTAATATGATTTGAAACACATATTCATATATCAGGAATTCCATTTATGTGAATTCTTTGAACTGAAAATTGACTTTTAAATACACTCAAAGTAAAAAACACACGCACGTAAACAATATTCAGAACTGCAATTTTTCAATTTATTTAGCGATCTCTATGATATCAGATAAACACAACCCCAACCTTCATACAAAAGACTTATAAGAAAAAGTAATAATTTGCAAATTTTTAGAATAACATAAACCTAAACAAAAATATAATATACATTCGTGTCCATTATTAAGACAAAATAATAATATCATCATCAACACCTTCATCATCATCATTACAGCCTAATTATGTCCACTGCTGAACGAAGGAATCATCAACATGACAATAAAGAAATCGAAAAGTACATATTCATAAAGATTTATTTTATAAACGCGGTCTTTTCCATATTGGGAGCCAGGACTACATTAATTCTGTAAAAGGTTTAAGCAAATAAAGTATTATTATTTTCTAACTAACCCTTACATTATCAATTTATTCTAGCCTTTTCTTTTTTTTTCGGAATGACTTATTGCTATTGGTGAACGCAGATGGCTCTCAGCCCAGTATTCTAATCGTAATTATGTATTTATATGGAAACAAAAAAGCCTTTAAACACGTACACAAAGAGAAACGCAATAACGTCTTACAGGCTACCGAAGGCTTGAGCCTTAAGCTGTGTGCAATCCCAAGAGCTTCGAAAACGTGGAAACCTTATAACAGTCTTCGTCTTTTTACCCGTTTCTCGAACAGCAAAATGAGTTCTTTGACAAAGAAAACACTAAACAGTTTGCTCAGTTATGCAGGGTAATGAAATTTACACTGCAGCGTTTAAATGTTAGGGGTGCATTTGTCATTGTGTGCTGTTTCTCGAACCGTTTTCTTGTGCAAGTAAACTGTGTAGGTTTGGTTTGTATTTGGGTAACTTACGAATATGTATACCTTAACAGCCTTTGTGAAATCTTTGCTGGACTAAGGGCTTTTTGCCATTTTTGTAATAAACTCCACGCTTGGCGGGAGGGTTAAAGTTTTAAGTGTCTATAAAGTTTTACTTTTGCTCTCTAATTACGACGTTTCAAGTTCGCATAGAATTTAAAACAAAATTTTAATAAAGCTTTATCTAACAATCGAACACATATTCACGAAAACATGTTACATATTGTACGAAAACAATCGTAAAACTGGATTTTATCGGTTATGTATCGAAAAAATTGTAAGTAATAATATTTTCTTCCCAACTTTGTATGATCTCATTTAAATATTTATTTTTAAACACAAGTATGGATTTTTTTCCAAAATAGGGGCAGCTGTAGGAGAATTACTTATGACCGACATAGCCTGTAGGTTACATGGTGCAAAGAACCGATGGCTAAGCAGATAAGAAATTTATCATCATCATCATCATAATGCCTTACTTAGTACATGCATAAACAATTAAAGACTACTCCATTCCAATGAGACATTAAGATGATCTTGAAAATATACAAAGAGTATTGCGCGTTAATGAATTCAGTTGTAAGTGCAGTGCGCTGCAGCCTGCGCCAAAATAAGTAACAATTAAGTCGATAGTAAGCTTTCATTAATTTCCCCGGGCCAGTGTTGTTGTATTCAATCTATCGATTGTTTAACTAACGATAGTTGACCTAGAAAAGCATCTACTATCGATATTATAAATACTATCGGTAGTCGATTTGACAATTAGCTTTAATGGTATCGAAAAAATGCTTTTGTATCAATAACTTTAACTGTTACGGGGCTATCTATATTATTAATAAATTTACGATGTTTTTTTGTGTTATAAATTTAATTTTATACTTAGTGTTATATATATGTGGAAACTTTTAAGTAGCCTTCAATATTTATATTTATTATGTGTCTAAAATAACATTAGCTTTTTTCCTAAAATGTAAAAATAAAAAAAAATAGTAATAAAATAATAAATAAATATCGACTGACATTCACACAGCGCAATCTAGCCCCAAGTTAAGCGTGAAGCCTGTATTATGGGTACTAAACAACGCTTATACATACTTATATGTTTTTTTGTAAATACATACATATTATACATGAAAACACCCAGACCTTTACAAACAGACATATTCATGCACACAAATGTTTGTATTGCCCGGGGATCGTACCCCCCTTGGTGTAGTAGTCGACGTCTCAACCGCTACACCAAATGGGTCGTCATAGTATTTAGTGTTTTTTTTGTTATCATCTATTTAGATGTATATAATACTTAACTGCTTAATATTACTTTTGTAGATTATTATATTTTTACCAACACTTAATATGATAAAAATTGTGAATATAATTTTCTTTATATGATTATTTTGATAACAAATACTATGATTCTATACAAAACACATTTTTTTTAAAAGAGTGACTACTGAGTTTCTTGCTACATTCTTCTCGGTGGAAAATTGCCGTCCGAACCATTTTTTTAATGTTATAAATGTACAGGACGGTCTGGACGCTCACCTGATGGTAAGTGATACGCCAGACCATGACAAAGCGGCATTAAAGGAGACTAACAACTGATAGACAGTTATTTCCTCCACCAATGTCGCACTGCGCCCGTCACCCGAGACAACAGATGTTACGTCTCTTATACCCGGTAATTTCACTAGCTACAGTGCCTTCATCCCGAAACACAAAAATGCATAACACTCCTGTTTCACGGGACGATATCTGGCACTGCGGTGGTACCTACCTAGACGACTCAGTATCGAGTCTACCACCTAGTAAAATTTTATATTCATATGTGTTCTATAAGGACCTAAACTGAATAAACACTTTTCATTTTCATTGATATTATTATATTATATCGAAAGTATTTCCTTAGTCCTTATTTAACAATAAGGGAAATTCGAAATATGTGTGTGCTGTCGCTGCATTCGGAACACTTTTTTCAATTGTTTTGTGAGCATATCAAGAATCCATACTTTTTACATCATTGTAAATATCACACTTAAATATGTGTTTATTAAATTCAATCTTTACAAGATACTTTTGAATAAAAGGAACTTTTGATATAATAAGTTTGACTTCACTACAAATTCAGACAGTTGATTCTACTGAGAAGACTTCGGCAGCAAACAATTATTAATCGCCTAATATATGTAAATGAAAGTGGTGTTTGCTTGTAATTGTATTAAGAAATAAGGTAAAATTTATTATTATTATATTAATTGTAAGGAAAGCCCTAAATAAAAAAAAGACAAATATTTTAACTTATCGAAATCCACACATTTTTTTTATTTACCTTAATCATGGCATTCGAACCCACGACCTACCCACCTACTAATCTAAATTCGACTAGTATGTAGTGCTACTACACTGTAAGAGTTATGTTGTGAACAACGTCTCAACCATTTCACTAAATGGGTCGTCAAATTAAAGTAAAAGTTCAGTGTAAAGTTATGAAATAAAGACCGCCTGTTTATAAAGCAGTTTGTACACAAAGGAAATTCCTTTTCAAGTGTAGTGTATTTATTTGAGCTTTCCCGGTAGTTCATTCTGGCTTTATGAACTTAGAGCGTGCAGGCTGTGCTATAAAAACGTCATTGCCGCATAAAGTTGCCGAAACCTAAAATAACGCCGGAACTGTGACTACCGTCGGCTGTGCAATTAACTACGTCAGATAGTCCAGGGGCCTTGTAATGGTCAAGGAGGGCTGGTGTTCCGTGTAGTATTTTAGCCAAGAATAATTTTTTTGTTTTTGCCTTTCAAATTCTTCCTGGCATTGATCTGTATGGTACTGGCCAACCACATCTGCCTACTCGTATTCGATTCATATACTTATCACTGTACAATTAAATTTTGATTTGTAATTTCATAAAACATGTTGAAGTTTTAGTCACTCTTTGCTTTTTTATGATATTATATATTATCCCTGATTTTGAGTTGTAAACTTTGTTCTTATGATGAATGTTGGGTAAAGAATAATGTATTTTAGTACCAAAACCTTCTCCTGAATGTAACAAATTCTTTTATGAAAACTGCGTCGAAATAGCTTCAGCCAAACGCGAGATAATCGCTGACAAACATACATACTAACAGGTCAAACTAAGAACCTCCTTTTTTGAAGTCGGTTAAAAATACATTCAACCTAAATTAACACTGTACTGTAGATTATAAGAAACGTTATTTGATGTTCAATGAAAAAATCACCTAATTCATCAATTTACCAAATTTTTCATTTATGTTACATAACCCTAAAAAATACGCGTCCGTAGTCAAGGAGACAGTTTTACTGCGCAGTAAAACACGGAGCTCGTTTTATTTGGGATTTAATTTCATTTATCGGCCGGAATTTAGGCTCTGCCCACTTGGAGTTATTTTATGAAAGCTCAAATTGTGTACTTGACAACACGATTGGGTTATTCCAGACGTTTCGAATCATTTCGATAAAACCCTGCCAGTTAAAACGGTTAGTTATGAATAAAAATTTAAGATAAGATAATATATATTAGTATGTATTTATCAAAATAATGTACATGAGTATGTTTATCCGTTGTTTCATGTTTCATCCATATTACAGGCTAAATGCTTAGTTTAGGACTAAATGGCGCTGTGTGAATGTCAGACCATATTTTTTTATATATTATTATAAACAAATATATTAACAACTAACTGTTTCCCGCGGTATTACTCGATTTTTTTTTCCGTAAACAAACTAAAATCGCTTCCTTAAGTTACGCGACGCGTGGCGACCGCGCGGTAATACATTACTTTATTACTTACATCAGCTACCTGCGAATAAAAGTTTCGTCCGAATCCATCCAGCCGTTTCAGATTTACCCGAAACAAACAGACAGATAGACAATTGTATGTACATTCATATGCATGAAGAAATATATGGTTATTTAAATATTACAAACAGACGCTCTAATTTTATTTATTAATAGATATGGAAACTTCCTTAACATTTAATAATTATCATGATAACAATCAAGCTCAAAACCCATTTGATGACACATCTGTGTATGATACTACCTCAATGTATAAAAGCAATTTTAAAGTTTACAAATTAAACATCAGTGAGTTTGCTATTTGTTTTTCGGCAGGGGGTTACAGAGTAGGGGAGACCGGGGATGGTTGGCTATAGGGGCAGGTAGACTAGGCAACAATAACTCGCCATACTCACGTGATTTTTATCAACCAATCACGAGTGACGATGGCTTCCCGCGGCCCGCTAACTCGCGTGAAGTGAGACGCCGCAGTCGCGCGGCGTTTGTGAGTAGCATCACGTGTTGTGTTTTTGGTCTTGGTAAGTAATGTTTTTGTTCGTATTAATTTTTGTTATTGTGCCCATAGATCAGTTTGAAACACTTTTTTTTGTTATGCCAAATGTAAATATAATAGTTTTATTCTGTATCAAACAGCTTCCATGTTAGTGTCACAGTTTGCATACGATATCGAGTTAAAATTCAAAATGTCAGGGTAGGTAGACTAATTAGTCAACCAACCCCTTTAATAGAAGTACTTATTATAATGTAAATTTTATACTTATTTCAAAGAAGTATGTGGGCTTCCTAATTGTGTATGTGCATCATTAATGTAAACACTATTATGTTTTTCCCTTACATACTAAATCAGAGTTTTGTATTTTTTCAGAAAATGAGGACATACAAAAGAAAATCTGACAGGGGTGATGTACCAAAAGATATCCTAGAACGAGCTTGTCACGCAGTAATCTTTGATAATAACAGCATAAATGCCACATAAAAGAAATACCAAATTCCATACAAAACGTTGCCGATATGTCACTAAATTGAAACAAAAATTAGAAAGTAATCCCAATCTCAGGAGAGCTGATTTGACTCTGAACACCGTGGGGTACATAAAAAATAGGCAGATATTTAGCGATGACGAAGATAATATCCTGAAAGCTTATTTGAAGACAGCTGCTGACATTTTTTATGGATTAACACCGTATGAGACACGCAAGTTTGCATACGAATACGCCAAAAAGAATAATAAGACTGTGCCTACATCCTGGGATACAAAATTAATGACTGGCGAAGATTGGTTTGGAAATTTTTTGAAACGTCATCCCTCGTTGTCAATTAGATCACTTCAAGCTACAAGTCTGTCAAGAGCAAAGTCGTTCAACAAAAAAAAATTGTGTGTGTTAGTGATTTAGAATAATGCAAGTTGCAATTAAGGTTCAAGTTTCAAGTTCAGAAAGTCCAAAAATGTATGTTACTAATAAGTAACTTTACAATAGTAAAGTTAGGTTTTTAATATTTTAATAAGAGACTGTTACCTTTATGAAAGATCTTTATTAATGGAGAAGGATCTCAAATTTAAGTTTGTTAATAACCAAGGCGTACCGGTCGACGATACTGACGCCCTGCAGTATTGGCGGGTGAGCTGCCCGCCGATCTCGAGGTAATTCGGGCAGGCAGACTAGGTAGGGCGCGCGAGTCCGCGGGTTCCAAGGCGAGAGCAACAGTACCAAACTCAGCATCACTGAGTCCGTCGTCGCCGAATGGCAACGGCGTTGGGACCATCTGAGAAGGGGCGGGAGCTATATCGGTTTTTCCCGGACGTGGCGGCTCGACTCAAGGCGACTTGGGTTGAGCCGGACTATGAAACGTCGCAGATTTTGTCGGGTCACGCGCTTTTAGGGGTAGACTCCACGTATGAACCTTGCGGACACGGGGTCCTGCTACTGTGGGAGTGAAGTAGAGGACGTAGACATGTCCTATGGGAGTGCGAGCTCTACGGGATGCGCTTAGGGCACTTTTAGATAATGTAGATGTCCTTCAGGTGGGTCCGGTTCATTACTGCGATCTCGTGGGGACGGCGGCGAACTTCAGGAGGCTACGGGATTTCGCGCGCGTGGTATAAGATTCGAGGCGGACTCGAAAGACAAGAACGTCAGAGGAGGTGAGAAGCATACAGGATACCTAGAAGAGGTTAAGTGTGGAGTATATTTTGGATAATAAACAACGAAAGCCTTGGCTGAAATACAGAGGTAGCTAGATACGGCTACACCGATTGGGTGGCACACGGACGACCGCTCAGCGGAGACCGAAGGCGTACGTGTGTTTGTCACGCCCCAGAAGGGGGAGAAGTGACGGGGACACTAGGACAAAAAGTTAAATAATTTGTAGGGAGTCAAGAAGTGCGCGCGGTGATAGCGTAAGCATAGTTCCGCGCGCACCTCCCGTGCTTAGGCCTGTATAACCGGAAGGTTGCGTCAGGCCATGGGAAGGTGGTGGGATAGTTCATAGGTTAGTAATTTAGGTACCTGAATAGTTACTCTATCTGTATCAACTTTTGTTTTTTTATATCAAGTTAAACATCGAAAATATTCAAGCTGAAGTAAAAAGTTGGTCAACAATCCCCGGTCTCCCCTAAACATGGATCTCGTCATACATATTTATAAGAGACAATACTTGCCAGATCCGAACTGGATACTTCACCGTTATTCTTACGAGTTCAAAAACACGAACAATTTAAACTTCGCAATGAATACCGAAACTCCGTTAAATTGCTCTGAGCAGATATTTTCTTGGAGTAACTTTTAATTTATGCCAACTTAATGTCGATTACAATTCTAGATTAGGCTCGAGCAAACTGGGGTTAGGTTACCTGCTAAATTAGGGCTAGAGTGGAGATCTCGTAACGGCAAGCGCAGCGTGGGACGGCCACCCACGAGATGGGCAGATGACCTGAGGAGAGTCGCGGGTGGTCGTTGGATGCAAAAAGCCTCCGACAGGGGTAGTGGAGATTTTTGAGGGCGGCCTTTGTTCAGCAGTGGACGTAATATGATGATGATGAATGTCGATTACAATTCTTGATTATGTTCGGGCAGTATCGAACTGGGGTTGGGTTACCTGCTAAATTAGGGCTTCATTTAAAGTCAAAAGTAATTTCGTAAATTTAACTGCCCCCGTAGTCTAGTGGGCACAGCGTACGGCAGCATGACCTGGAGGTTGTAGGTTCGATCCCGCTGAAAAATAACTAAATATCCACCGACATTCACACAGCGCCATCTAGCACCAAGTTAAGCGTGAAGCCTGTATTATGGGTACTAAACAACGGATAAACATACATATTTACATTTTTTGTTGTAAAAACATACATATTATACATAGAAAACACCCAGACCATTACAAACAGACATGTTCATGCACACAAATGGTTGTACTGCCCGGGGATCGAACCCGGAACCCTTGGTGTTGCAGTCGACCTCTCAACCATAACACCAAATGGGTCATCAAAAACATCACTTTGAACGACTATTCCTAGTTTGGAAGGACATAGGACCACCTGATTGTTCGAAATTAAGATGATTTCGTGTTTCGAAGGGCACGTTAGTCCGTCAGTCCCGCCTACAATCTTAGGATAGAAGTCGTTATCACCCACCAATCTGCATTGGGCCATCATGGTGAGCTACTTAGTAGACTTACAGCTCATTCTTCCTTAACACCCACCAAACTGGATTGGGCCCGCATGGTGAATTACTGACTAACAGCCCAAT
>PQWD01005068.1:0-23213 GCA_019425675.1 Leucinodes orbonalis | reverse complement strand
CATACAATATTTAGCAAGTAACGTAGTGAGCTGTTGTTTCCCTCAAAAAACTTATTAAAATAAGGTCCGCGCTTTTTTTAAAGATTTTTTTAAGGAAAACAATATTGTCATACATGACTTTTACGGAACTCTAACCGTTTTTGCAGCGTATGCGGCTGAAACTCTCAGTAGTCAAAGGACCCCGTTTTGAAACATACTTCTTAGCTACTCCGCGCCTATTGTATTGACCATGATGATAATATAAGCCATCTTCGATAAATAGTCTAGAACTTTGTAGCTCTACTTCTGGGATTCTTTCGTGTTACTTATATAAAAAGCAACTCAAAAAATCCTTAGCCATAAATCAGAAGGAATTTATTAGATGAAATGTCTGCAAATACATTATTATACAGGCGTTCCAGATTACGATCGGTTTGTGTAATCCGGTACTTTGCAAAGTAATCTTGGATCTTTGTACTTTTTAGCGCGGAGGATAATTTATATAGAAGTCGGTTTCAAAATATTGAAGGCCTAGATATTGTGTACAACAATCGGTAACGCTTAGTTTATATTTTTATACGAGCATATAACAATGGCAGAAGGCCGAGTGGACTGAGTAAATATCGAGGTAATATACAAACAAAAATAAATGTATTCTGTAACTTATTCTTTCTTGACTCTACCTACTGTGCTCTAAGCTTTTCACCCTTATACGTTAAAATACTATTTTATAAGATGTATATATTATATACTTTATACAGTTTTCAACAACAGAATAAAATTATAAAAAGGTGCAAATGAAGTTAAAAATATAATCAGCGCCTTTTCCAAAAGCTCAAGCACAGAAAAGGAATGTACTTAATCGTAGCAGTAGTTTTGAAATTGAATAACTATGTGCATATGACGAATCATGAAGTCAAGTAAACTTAACCCTTTGAACGCCAATGACACCTAAAGGCGTCATCGCGTCAGAAAGATTTCTTTTGTGTCTGGACTCCTGGCGTTCAATGGGTTAATTAAATTATTATGAGTAATTTGCACGATTACCAACGTCTTTGGTAATTAGCGATACTTAAAAATACAAAATCTTTATTGAAACTTTGCAAAATGTAAAATAGACACCAAATATTTTTCGACAATGCTTTAGTTCAGACAAAAATACAATATGATACGGTCGACTGCCCTAAAGTACAACAAATCTTCAACGTTTTATTTACCTTCAATCGAGGGATGCCCAAATAAGGGCTGGTAGTTAGAAGACTTGATTGGGACTGGAATTAGTATTGACAATCCTAACAGTACTTGCTCGGGCAACGGATCAAAGCATAAGCGGTGGAGATGGAGAAGATTTCAAGCATAGTAGGTCACACACATAATTTTTATCTTTATTGATGTTACAACAACAACACAGAGGCCCTTTTTCGAATTTTTAATCTTTGTATGTGTTACACTTGGTGGATGCCATCACAGAATGCACAATATGATACAACCCATGATGACTCCCGCCAGGTGTAAAGACTATTGTAAATTTATGGAAACTACGATACTGGACTATGGAATTGGATTTTGGTGGACTAGATAACTGGGCTATAGGGGAGACTACGGACGCCTGTCATTAAACTAGTCTCACAGTAAAATGGAGACAGGCGGAGACTCGCCGCGGCTAGATGGGCTCCCTAATGTTCGCCTGCAGTGGGGCGACAGGGGGCAACATGGGCGCTCACGGCTAGGGGTGTCGAGAGGTGTACACCGCTTTCTGCGCAGGCAAACTGCACCAACTCGCGACTTATGCATCTTTCACTTCCACCCCTCGAGCATGTAGCTCTTGCAACCCACTCTGGACAGCCAATGAAGGCAAGCCAGAGGTGAGAGTTCTGACCTTGGGTGGCCATTCTGGAGGACCAGAGACGGTCAGTGTGCACTCTCGGGAGCCGTCGGGTCCGTGGTGTCGCTACGCACCAACAGCTCGCCACAAGCTGTCCTGCGGTTATTATTTTTACATTATTTTTATGTTACCTCTTCAAGTACAAGTTCGCAACTATGCTGTTACCTGACTTTAGGATGACTGATGAAATAAGTTCGACAGAAGCTACCTTCGCCACGTCTACTTAATTTGTTGCTAACTAATATTTTATCATATTGAAACTGTACATAATAAAAAGTACCTTTTTTATTTTTCAAAGTGTGGACAGTTGGGTCGCTAACTTGATGGTAAGTGACACAATTGACCATGTCAAGGCGGCATTAAACCAAAACAATAGACAGTTATTATTTTCCATTAATGCCGTACTGTGCCCATTATCCAAGACAGCAGATGTAAGGTCTCTTGTACCCATCAATTATACTAGCATAACACACGTATTGTGCGGGTGGTACCTACCTAGACGACTCAGTACCAAGTATAACACTTGGTGTGATATCGGCAATCGTCAACATTTCTACGCTATCCACGGATGCCTTATGCTTACACTATATTATTTCTGCACGTAGTAAATAAAAATACTCAATTTAAGTAGCTGTCATTAAACTCACAGAATTATACCTTCTACTTAATAATTTTTAAATCCTCTTAACCGCTATCTTTCATAGCTTGCACCAACATCATCGTTTTTTTATATTATCACTTTTCTTTGCAAAAGAATTTAAACGAAGCGAAGAAATTACGTTGGATGTTTAAGATAATTACACAAAGGCACAGTTGTGGACCATAGAAAAAAGGAACTTTTGTCATTATCATCAGCTCATTATACGTCCTCACCTAGGGGCACGAGCCTACTCATATAAGGCCCTTGGTCGTCCACGCGGGCCCAGTGCAGATTGGCCGACTTCACGCACTTTTGAATTTCTTCGTAGGCGTGCGCAGGTTTCCTCACAATGTTTTCCTTCTCTGTAAGAGCGTCGGATAAACGTTCAACATCATCTCATTAAATGTCCCCACCAAGGGGCACGAGCCTACCCGTATAGGGTGTTTAGGCCTTAGTCGTCCACGCGGGCCCAGTGCGGATTAGATGACTTCACGCACAACCTTTGAATCACTTCACAGGCGTGCGCAGGTTTCCTCACGATGTTTTCCTTCACCGTAAGAGCGTCGGATAACGTACATATATTTTTCGAAAATTCGAAAACACATTGGTACGTGGCGGGATTTGAACCTCAGCCCTCCCGGTAGGAGGGCGACAGATAAACGTTTAATTTCGAAAATTCGAGAACATGTTGGTATGTTGATTTGGAACTTTGCTCTACAGATCGGAAGGCAACAGTCCACACCATTGAGCCACCGACGCTCCTGATTTTCGCAATTCTGTTCAATTAGAACACTGGAATAGTGTGATGAGGTCTCCAAGTTCAAGTTATTTTGTGCTGCATTTAACCATGCGATAATGACGCTTGTTCATATTGACCCGAGGAAATTAACATATTTTATTAACATATTAAGTAACATATTTTGTTCGTGCGTCTAGTGAGAAGCTGTCATGAACAAGCGTGCCTTACCTTTGCCCTGTCTATGAGTTGTTGGTCTCCATCAAAGCCGCTCTGTCATGGTTAGGCGTATCATTTACCATCAGGTGAGGGCCCTAACCGACCTGTATACTTTTGAACATGAAAAGACCGTGTTAATAATAAAATCCACGTGTATGAGGTTCATATTTCCACATCAATACCCTCATATTCATATAAATACGTGAAAGGACAACGCACTTCCATTACCAGTATACATTCTGGGCCCTTCCCAAGTAATTACATTATCAATATGAAATCACTCGTCAAACGAAAGCCGCACTTACGGGTGTAGTGTTGCGCTTGATAGTCTATCGATAGTAGGGCAGAAACAATTTTATCGATGTGTGATAGTATCCAACTATAGAGTGCGCCAGTGGCTCATTGGTGTTAACTGTTATCTTCCGAACTGGAGGGCGCAGGTTCAATACCCTCCTCGTACCAATGTCTGCTCGAATTTTAGAATTCTGCACGCACGCACGCACGCACGCAGGCACGCACGCACGCACGCACGCACGTACGCACGCACGCACGCACGCACCACACATACACACACACACATAAATGATATTATTATTATTTATTATCATCCTACGATTTCCGGGAACGACGGCTTGACATGCAATTCAAAGTACGTAATCATCTTTTTTTTCGGACAGTCAGGTGATTCAGTCAATGTCATAAGCAAACTAGGAAAAACACGCGAACAGCGAACTAAACCAAACGCAGTGTCCACTGCACTACGGAGGCAGATGTTAACATTTAATAAAGAATTGATAATGTTACTTCTGTGGTCAAAACTATCGATAGTATAGACAATATCGTCAGACTTATCGATAGGAAAACTATCGACAGTTCTGTAACACTGTACAAGCGCGTAACACAGGGTACTATGGGATAAAAAGGATTTTCTATACTGCGAACGCGCGTGATCGCAGTACGGTTTCTTAGTGAGAGGCGCATTAGTAGGAAACACACGGGAGCAAAATCAGTAAGAACTTGTTCCTTACCTGCTTGAAACCTTGTATCTACGTCAAAATCAAAATCTATTACATATAAATAAAAATGGAGTGTCTATTTGTAATATTAAATAAAAATTAATTTTTCGAATATATACACGATAAATAACAATTTTTTAAATTGTTGTCCGTCTCTCTGTATTTTCCCAGTAATCTCTGAAACAGCTGGATGAATTTGTACGGGTCTTTTTTGCAGGTAGCTGATTTAATATGAAAAAGCATAGGCTACACTTATTTTAGAAAACAGTTTCTTTAAGAATAATAAAGTAATGTTTTAGCGAGCGGCAGAATACTATTTTATAACGCGGGCAATAACGTGGATCAGCTAGTAATAAATAAATATCCACTGACACACAGCGCCATCTAGTCACAAACTAAGAATTTAAGTCAAGATAATTAGTAAATTTGAGACACTCGTCAATCACCAGGTTTTTTGAAAACAAAGATGAATCTGTGCTTCGGATTGCCGTCGGTCGCGGCTGCAATCTTAGTATGGGAGTTGTTAACTCATTGTTGAGTTGTTTACTAATCCCCAATACGGTTAAATGGATGTTAACGACTCCCATTATTGAGTAATACACAGATATGTTCAGGTATTATGTTTATGTATAGAGTCAAATGAGTCAAAATCAAAATCAAAAAATTTTGAAACCTTTGTATTGTATGTACTTCTTTTTTGACCAGACGAAACTAATTACGATCCATATGGCGTAATTGGTTGAGATATCGACTAGTATAACATGTTTTGTCGGTTCGATGCAGCACATACACTTGTGTGCCTGAACGTGTCTGTTTATATTGGTTTGGATGTTTCTATGTATTTTTAAAAGAAAGTATATAAGTATTAAACATACGTTTTTTAGTATCCAAATTACAGGCTAATGCTAAGGCTTGACCGCGCTCTGTGAATATCAGTGGATATTTATTTATTTAGGGGGCAACGCCCGCGTTACCAACCCGTATTATCCTCTTCAAAGCAGAAAACACTCTTTCCGATGGCCACTCGTGAGGGCACTTTTTGTCCGGGTCGATCGTACTCATTCATGTCCCGGCTAAGTAAGCGATTCATTTAGGCCACTGAAAGCCGTAGCACCCTAAGAGGGGTTAGCTTTTGAACCGACTCGAGAACGTTATTTCACACTGTGCGTATTTTTCAAGTACCACTGAGATATTGTCTGTACAGAATGATTAAAATAACAAAAGATTAGACGGAGTTTCTTGCTAGATTCTTCTCAGTAGACAACAACAGTCCAAATCAGTGGTAGAATCTGATTTGATATTCATAAGTGTTCTATGTGATCTAAAATTGAGGCATGATAGTAAGGCGGTGTTAGAGAAAAGTACATGGATATCGTTTTCTTCATTTATTGAAATATACTGGCATCATCATCATCATCATCAGCTTATATACGTCCCACGCGAGGGGCACGGACCCTGACTGCGGATTGGCCGAGTTCACGCACAACTTTTGAATCTCTTAGTAGGCGTGCGCAGGTTTCCTCACGATGTTTCTTTCACCATAAGAGCGTCAGATAAACGTAGATACATATAATTTCAATTCGAAAATACATTGGTACCGGGCTGGTTTGAACCTGCACCCACCAGATCAGGAAGCAATAGTCCACACTAATCGTGACGTTAAATTTTGTTCAAACTATCCTTTTAAGTTAAAAAGTGGACAGTGTATTAAACACAGCAACACTGGACTGAACAGTATTCGCACCAATTGTACAACAACTAGGATTTCCGCCACTTAGCATCCAATTCCAACTCCCGGCCGTGACTCGGTACCTCGAAATCACCCGGGATGAAACTTTCGTCGGGATGCTGTTTATCTCAGCTGAACTGAACTTCCAGAATGCACATATCCGACGATATTTTGAGTTTATGCAGGTGGCATTACTGATTCCGCTGTGTTGGTAAACCATCCCTAGGATTAGCTCATTGAAAGTCCCACCGAGGGGCACGAACCTACCCGTAGGGTGATTAGGCCTAGTCGTCCACACGGGCCCAGTGCGGATTGGAAGATTGTTAGTCTATGTTGCCGCGAAATACAATCATTAAAGGAAATGTCAAAGTTAAAAACCTTTTGATGTTACAAGGACAGTATAAAAGGGCTGTGGAAGACATTGTATTATGTTGAGATTTTTTGCTTAGTTGTTAATAACTTGTTGTTTTTGTGTGTGTGTTTTAAAACTTTTTTTTTTGTTAAGTGTGGATCGTGGAAACTTCTTGGGTGTTACTTATATTTTGAATAAGTGGAAACTTAACTGGTCTATAAAATGTTTGTATAAGTTAGTTATCGTATTTTAATGCACTGTATGTTTCCATAAAATAAAAAAGTCTACATGACAGCCAGTATGATACGTCTACGTATGGTAAGTGATACGTCTGCCTATAACAGCTTTGATACTAATATCTGGTCTCTTCTCTTCTCTTCAACCTATCGCAGTCCACTGCTGGACATAGGTCTCCCCCATTTTGCGCCAGATATCCCGGTCCTCCGCTTTTCTCATCCAGCTCCCACCAGCGACCTTCCGCAAGTCGTCGGTCCATCGGGCCGGAGGGCGTCCTACGCTACGCTTGCCAAGACGCGGTCTCCACTCCAGAACTCGTCTGCTCCAACGGCCATCGGTTCTACGACATACGTGACCAGCCCACTGCCACTTCAACTTGCTGATCCGGCGGGCTATGTCGGTAACTTTGGTTCTCTTACGGATTAAATCATTTCTGATCTTATCCCTAAGAGAGACCCCCCGAGCATAGCTCGCTCCATTGCGCGTTGAGTGACTTTGAACTTGTGAACCAATCCCGCAGTCAGTGTCCATGTCTCAGCTGCGTATGTTAGCACGGGTAGGACGCATTGCTCAAAGACTTTCGTCTTTAAGCATTGCGGAATAGTTGAATAGGAGTTAATATCTGGTAGATTAAATCTATGTTCGTCACCCGAGATGACCTTATTAGGTCTTTTACACCTGGTAATTTAATTAGCAACTGTGCCCTCAACCCGAAACACATAAGTGCGTTACAGTCCTATTTCATACCAACAGATAGACGACTCAGTACCGAGTCTACCATCTTTTTTTTTTTCATTTTATTTAATATGCAGATAAGTGGAAAACCATGACCCACTATCTGATTAATGATTGAACCAGCTATGTCTAATGTTTATTTTTTATTATTATAATACCGCGGTTTAAACAATAAAATCCGGAGAAATTATGATATACAATTCTGCATTCAACGAATTTCGCCCATAATCGTGTATGCGAACGACAATGGATGATTGCTAAGCAATGAATAATGCAGTTCACATTTGATATTTCATAACAATTACTAGTGTCGTTAAATGGCATAAACGAAACCATTCGAATAGGCGTCCAGCTAAAAAAATAATATTAAATACAAAAGTAACACTGGCCGTTTGTTACACTTTTTTTCCTAAACGGCTGAACTGATTTTGATGAAATTGAATGCGGTGATAGATGGTAATCTGAAAACAGACAAAGCATATTTTTTGTTTTTTAAGGAAGCTAAACATTTTTTACGCTGACTATTTGTCTCTAAAACAAAAGTTTCATTATTTATTTTCGGTATTTTGGCCCCAAAGCCTTAAAGATAAGGGCAATTGTATAAAAGAATTTTCGCAGTTTATAAGGTAGGAAGCTAAAAATCGATGGAAAGACTTGTATAATATTATCCACGACAGCGTATTTATAATATTCTGTTTTCGTAACAAGGAAAGGGGAACCATGTTACTCCAAATTAAACGCGAGCGAAGCCACAAGCAAGAGCTAGTACCCCAATAAAACACATAAAGCAAGACAATCAAACAAAACAAAGAATATTAACGGAGCAACCCTGGCTGTGCTTCTCAGGGTTTGTCCAAATATATAATTGTACAGAGGTGGCACTCAGTCAATCATTGGGAATAAATAAAAATTTTAAAATGACACATGGTGTAATGGTTGAGACGTCGGCTACACTAAGGATTTCGGATTCAATCCCCGGGCAGTATAAACATTTGTTAGCATGAACATGTCTGTTTGTATTAGTCTGGGTGTTTCTATGTATAATATGTATGTATTTACAAAATAATTATGTGTATCTATTGTTTAGTACCCTAACTCATGCTTTACGCCTAACTTGATGGCAATGTGTGAATGTCAGAGGATAAAATATTTTTTTTAACTGACTATCAATACTTACTATGAGCGTCGGTGGCTCAGTGTTGTGGACTGTCGCCTTCCTACCGGGAGGGCTGAGGTTCAAAATCCCGACACGTACCAATATATTTTCTAATTTTCGAAAATTTTACGTTGTACGTATGTACGTTATCCGACGCTCTTACGGTGAAGGAAAACATCGTGAGGAAACCTTCATGCACGCCTGCGAAGAGATTCGAAGGTTGTGTGTGAAGTCGTCCAATCCGCACTGGGCCCGCGTGGACGACTAAGGCCTAATCACCCTATACGGGTAGGCTCGTGCCCCTCGGTCGTTTAATGAGCTGATGATGATGATGACTATCAATACTAAAAATCCCTCTTTAGTTAAGGTTTGTAGATTTGTACCTATAAATGACATCATGAGCATTTAACAATATATATAACATATAAGATAGCAATAGATTCTTTCAGCAGCATCAACATGACAACAATTGATTTGGCAGACCATGGTACACAGTAGTAAGCTGTTACCAATATAAAAATTCAACTGAACCACAGAACAGTACGAGTAGGCAATAAACACCAACAACAACAGCCGCGCTTCTGTACTTAACTCATTTATATTGGCTATTAGCCCTTGAAAGGTAATTGTTACAATGCTATCACTGCACACCTGAATACCTCAAATAGAGGGAGCAATACAACCAATTCAGAGGACGATGTTTAAGTATAACGGAATTGAACTCTGAACGCGAATTGGTTGGTTTTAATAGAATGTTATGTTGAAGATTTCGTGTTTTACAATCAATTTATGGTGGATTGGATTAAGCATACTGATATTATTAAAGATTAAGGGTTCGAGGTAGAAAGGTCGTTGACGTTCGTATAGGTAAAGAAACTTTATTATTCAATCGCTCGTATAGGATGGGTGACCATAAATGTCTACCTCCATTATTTACTTAGGCAAACAAGCCGAGGATTGACTTGATAGTAAGACATAAGCCCTCCATAAGCACTCGTGACTCTCAAGAATCAAAGTGCGTTGTCGACCTTTCAAATGTAATAGTAAGTATTGTGGAAGTAGAATTATAAGTACAAAACACTTTGGTGGTATCACTCCAAACTGGGCTTCATTCTGAAGAAAAAAAATACACAAAATACGAAAATAACTTTTAAACTACAAAGTAAAGGACAAAAATTAATTTGGATCTTGAATATACATCGCTTCAGTGGTTTTGGTCTATTGAGGAAGAAACACCCAAGAAAACTCAACAGTTTGGACATCTCGAAACCATTCGGAGGTTCCTCGGGAGGGCACTTCAAGCCGTCAATTCAAAAGTATCAGTAAAAAAATTATTTGAATAAATATAGTTTGAATTTGATTCCAGAGGACTTTAGAAGGACCTTTGAAGTCGTGATGGAATGCAGTTAAATCCCCCTTATCTCAATGCTGTATGGAAAGGCTAATTTTGCTATCCATTGATTGATTGATTCGTAGTTTCAAAGTTTCTCGCTACATACAATTACTTTAAAAGCATTTATAATGTGGTAAAGAAATAAAAGTTAATAAGTTTATTCATAAAGTAGTTGTCTCAGAAGGTGTCCAGCAACGTAAAGCCATCTTGTTTCATTAACAAATATAAAGAACACAATATAATTTAACAAGGGCTACTTTGTCTATCACCGACCTATCGCAGTCCACTGCTGGACATAAATCACTCCCATTTTACGTCAGATATCCAACTCCTTCGCTTTTCTCATTCAGTTTCCACCAGCGCCCTTTGTAAGTCATTAGTTCATCAATTCCTACACTTGCCATGATGTAATCTCCACATCAGATACATTTATTTATTAACTTGTAACAGTATTGTGAATTATTTTATAACATTGGCGGTTGAAAGTGCTAACTTACAAAAACCTTTTCAAGCCGTTTGTGATTATTTAAGAATATTGTTTGAAAAGAAAAACAATTATATTCTCCAAGGATTATAAGTTCTGCGTTATAAATGGATTACTTTGGCATATTATAATCATTTGACATACTTATAAGGTTTACGAATTTCGTTCGTAAGGCCTCTGAAATATGTGAGTGTGCTGTAAAAATTATAACCTTGAGGTGGATTGTGTACTTCGTATAACCGGACGGGGTCAAGGTGAAAACCAATTTGTATATTTCAATGTTGGTAAAATGGGTTTCTGGATCGAAAGAAAGAAATTGCAATCATCATCATCATATCACATCATCATAATCTCATTATATGTTACCATCGAGCCTACTCATAAAGGGTGATAAGGTCTTAATTGTCCGTTAAATTTCTCTACTTGGTGTAATGAGTTAAATGTATTCGTAGGTGTGCATGATATCTCACAATGTTTCCTTCACCGTATGAGTGTTGGATAAACGCTTATGTAATTCCGAGAATTTGAAAATAATTAGTACGTGGCGTGATTTGAACACGCACTCTCCGGATTGTAAGAAAACAGTCCACACCAATGAGCCGCCGACGCTCTTAGTTGAACATATCTAGCATATTCTTTGTGTGGGAGAGCCAAGCCTCAACTGGCGTTATTGAAGTAACAGTATAGATCGATGCCAACGCCTCAGAAAAAAACATTGTGAAACAAATCACTGTTTAACGTCGAATGAGCGAATATAATATCAAATGGCTAAAATTCCTCTCACTATTTTACCTTTTTCATTTTAAAGGTCCCATGCCATGCCCAATAAATGCTGTATCATTTACAATCAAGAGAAGGGTCCGCTCGTTTTCCTATATTATAAAAAAAAATTAAAAAAAATATAACATATTTATTTCGGAATAAATTCCATATTATAAATCCAATCAGTCACTTACGTGTCTTATATTTGCAACCACTTTTTACTACTTGGACTTATTTATTAAAAATTCAATTAATTAATTTTTTTAGCATAAGTTATTCGCAAATATAATTAAAAATTGTATCATCGTACGCACTTTGTTTTTTTTTACAAATAAATAATATATAATACATGAGATATTGACTCCAAAGAGACATCAATTATGATCAGCACAAAGTCAAAAAACACGAAGACATATTATTTTATATGATGACGAAATCACTTCCTTACATTTGGTACGATTCAAACACACGTCCATCGCTTTTTCCTTAACCATCAATCTTCTCACGCATGTCAGTTATACGTACTTTTCACCTGGTTTTTACACTTGTCAGACCTTTTTTCAAGTTGAGATATGAAAACAGAACAAAAATTTTTTGACAAAAAACGTTTCACTTTTCATAATACACATCAATAATATAATAAACATAACAGTTACACAGATTATAAAACAAACATAAAATTAAGGAAAAGAAAATGTACACTAATACTCTACAGTCAAAACGATCATCATCATCATCTCAGCATGTCTTGCCATGAATTGCTTTTTTAAAAAGGTTTTATTTGAGTGACCAAAAAGACGAAAATAAACTTTGAATTTAATTAAAATCAAAGAAACCAATTTAGTCATATGCATATAGTTCAAAATGTAGTTGCAAATTTCCACCCGGACAAATACAACGCAAGCTATTAATCCTTGTGAAGTGGGTTGCTAATTTAATCAAACAAATACACTGCAGCGCTAGTTTTCTGCTGGTAAATTACTCAATGTATATAACATACTCGTATAACATGGTCGCCCAACGTGCTATAGAGAGCACTGTGTGAGGTGTGTCCCTACACGATAAGATCCGAAATGAGGAAATCCATGGAAGAACTGAAGTGACCGACATAGCTCGTAGGGTACGTTTAAACCTCAACAGATGTGTTATACCCGGTATTTTTCTCACTTTGTTTAACTAATCGCAGTAATAAACTAAAAATTATTCAATAATAACACGTCCTAAGAGGGATACTTCAAGTCGTAAAACCCTCTCGATCCGCATGATAAAGACTCAGACAGACATGTGTGGTTACATACAAAGTGTATACGTAAATTCGATACAAGTTCGCCGCGATGTGGCAGCCTATCAACTACAATAAAAAGGGTCGCTGGACTTGGACTCTAGACCTCAGGCTGGGCTGACCTACTGGATATTGGAAGTTGCTTAAGTTAACGGCTGGAGCGTTTTAACATCAAGGGGCAATTTGTATTTTTATAAATGAGATTACTATCGTGATCTAGTGGTAATTAAAGATTGCTGCTTGTTGCGGAGGTCATGGGCTCGAATACCATAGGAAAGATTCAAGTGAAAGTTACCCGCAGTGACTGCAGAGAGATCGCTGTTTTTCCACTTCAGTTAAGACATTACAAATCAAAAATCTCCAAACTGTCAGAAAACCAGAGATAATTAAATTATAAATAAATATTCACTGACATCATAGATATAGGATAAGCGTAGGTAAGCGTAGCGCGCTTATTCTAAATATATTGCTGACATACTCGTACACACAGCGCCATCTAGCCCCAGGCTACTTCTTAGCCAACGGGTAAACATAAGTATGTTTACCCGTTTGTATATAAGTATACACTTTTTTTGTAAATACATACATAATTTGTATAAAACTATTATGCATAGAAATCCCAGACTAAACAAACAGACATGTTCGTGTACACAAATGTTGTACTGCTTCTTCTTCTTTCTTTCTTACTGCCCTTTCAAACATGTGATTGCATGAAACATGTCTGTTTGTATTGATTGGTCTGGGGGTTTCTGTGTATAATATGTATGTATTTACTTGGGGCAGGATAGTACCGTGTGAATGTCAATATATATGTATTGTTTAATTTTTTTTATATATAAATATGAGTATTAATTAATATAAAAAAGTTTCCATCTCCCAACTTAGACCAAGTCGTGACAAATCGCACGAAGTTCCCGTCCGGAATCAGGGCGAGATCGCCGAGGGGCGAGGGAGGGGTTGAATCGAGGGTCGACGGCATAAATCAGCTGAGACGTGTCAGTTTAGCCGTCCTCTGGTTACGTTCATATTAGTTCTGACGACCTTTCCAACTTGTATCGTCTTTGTAAATGAGTTTCAGTAATTACTCTTATTTCTCTACTTGGTGTAATGAGCATTCTTTGAGCACGTTTATTGCCATGTATGCTAAAATATGTATGATGATCATAAAACAAAGTATTTTTTATTTACTTAGGCACCTAGTACAGTTTTAATATGACAAATAGTGGTTCACCTATTATAACGTATAAAAAAAACTACACACCTACAATATCTTTTGAGACTCGCTCTTCTTTTAGAGTTCGTCTAAAAGTTTGGCACTTTTCAGGAAATTCAGAATCCTACCAAAATTAATAGTTTACATTAATGTTACTTGTGCATAAGTGGTAAATGCCCAAGTAAATGTTTCGCTTCCGTTTTAGACGACCACAATTGCAGTGAAAGTGCATCGGTGCCTTTCTCTCTTCTGCGCTGAATGTGCCTCTGTATGTTCTGAATGAAACTAAGTGTCCGGGTCACTTAGTTTCATTTTGTGGAGAAAGATTTTCAACTTGCAGTATCCAGTCAGTGACCTTGAGTTCATTGAGCTGTAGCAGTTCAGAGGTTCGCTTCTTTGAATCGGCATTTTATTAGCACTTCTGAGCGAGCCGCCTCAAGTGACCCTGGTCAGTAGTTAGCAGAGTCTTCGAGGAGCTTCCCTTCTATATCATGTTTCCTCGGGCTTTTAGGGATGCCACAGACAGGTTCAACAGTCCCATGGGTGTCCCCAGCCTTAGCCTTTGCGAGTTCATCTAGAATAATTGACATTTTGTTGCCAATCATACCAGAATGACATAAGTGGTCAAACGTGTTTGAAAATGGGCGTCTATCCTAGCAGAGCATCTTTCTCGCCTTTACATCTGTGAGTGCCTGATTATATGTGTACGAGTATCTAGACGACTAAGTTTTTAAGCCTACCATCTGTCCAATATAAAGATAACCTCACAATATGAATTTCGAGTACGCTGTATGAACTCGTACTGTTCACAAATACTAATATATATTTCGTCCACAATCCTAAAATCTTCATCATTTGTTAGTGGATCCCAGCTAACCGCCAGCTACCGCCACGTTGCGTCACGTTGTAAAATCCACATTTCAGAGCTTCATTTTATACGTGGGTTTACTTTTAAAGCAGCCTTTTTAAAGCCACTATGTCTTCGAGCTGAATTTCAAAATGGTATTAAAGTTGTTGATAAGGTCCCTAAAGAAGCATTTAAAATGTGCTTGTTTCCGATTACTTTGAGATTGGAGTTATATTGCGTTTTTCTATTTATCACTCATGTTTGTATGGTTTAAAATACAATTTCGGGACAAGAATCATCATCATCATCATCAGCTCATTAAACGTCCCCACCGAGGGGCACGAGCCTACCCGTATAGGGTGATAAGGCCTTAGTCGTCCACGCGGGCCCGGTGCGGTTTGGACGACTTCACACATAACCTTCTAATCTCTTCGCAGGCGTGCATGAAGGTTTCCACGATGTTTTCCTTCACCGTAAGAGCGTCGGATAACGTACATATATTTTTCGAAAATTCGAAAACACATTGGTACGTGTCGGGATTTGAACCTCAGCCCTCCCAGTAGGAAGGCGACAGTCCACACCATTGAGACACAAAGACAAGAATACTAGAACGCTACTCATATTGTCAGTTCATATACTACTGAGGGCCAGGAGCCAACCCGTAAAGGGTGTACATGCCTTAGTCGTCCACGCGGTCCCAGTGCGGATTGGTTGACTTCACATACAACCTTTGAATTTGTGTGAAAGGCAGTGGGCTGGTCACATATGTCACAGAACCGCTGGTCGTTGGAGCAGACGAGTTCTGGAGTGAAGACCGCGTCTCGGCAAGCGTAGCGTACACAGACATCTATTGGCATATATATGGTAGCGTAGGATGCCCTGCGGCCCGATGGACCGACGACTTGCGAATGGTCGCTGGTGGAGGCTGGATGAGAAAGCGGAGAACTGGGATCTGGCGCAAAATTGGGTAGACCTATGTCCAGCAGTAGACTGCGATAGGTTGAATAGACAGATAGATATAATCTTTTAAATCCTGGTTATAAATGCTATGTCTTGACTGTGCAGTACACCTCCCATTAATGTTTGCTGTGTATATCCAAAATAGTAAACATACTTTTTTATTTCACAGCAAGACGTTGAAAGGCGGCGCGCTCTGTAGAATTTCCACTGCAATGTTTTATACTTCACAAATAAATGGAGTCGAAACTTTCAGAATAGCAAATGCATTGGCACGCGGCTATTTGAAATTTTAAATTTTGAGACGTCTCCTACCTGTGAATATTTATTGCAGCTAGTTTCCGTTTATGGCGGACATTTTTTATGACATTGCAATATTTTTTAAAACTGAAACTGGAATTGCAATAAAGCAATTTTGGAAGCACATTCCATTTAGATATAACGATTATTCGTACGTTTTAAACCTTTATGGCAATTAATGTACACTTAACACAACGTTTACAAATTAAATTCAAAATATCGTTAGCTAATACATGAAAGAATACTGGTTTTATCGGTCTGGGTTTCTTATATAAATAACTTTATGTTTTTACAAAAAAGGAATGGTTTTCTATTGAAAACTTGTGACGTTTTTTGGTTATAAATACAGCATGAAAATGAAATACATAACTATTGGTAAGTTTTAAATTCCTCAGTAAAAATATGAAAAAGATACCGAAATTAAGTAAAACCATGAAAACATGATTTTAAGTATGGCCAACGAAATGAATATTTCTACACTTTGATTATCAATGATATGGGTTAAAGTTTTTAAATAAAATAAAAGGTATGTATGAGGAATTTCTGTAAGGAAATTACCAAAACGCGCTGGGCTTGCGTGGTGGGTGATACAGGAAGGCCTGTGCCCTACAGTGGGCTGGTATAGGCTGAAGATTCACAGTATACCCGATGATTTTGACTCAAGTTCAAAAGGTCCAACAAACAAAAACCATAAAACCTCTTACGGCAAACGAAAGGACAATCATACTGATTGCCAGATTTGCAAATAAAACGATAAACCGCTGTAATAGAGCCGGCAGTAACGTCCATAAGTTGCCTCGTAAATTAGCCGCTCGTTTCACATAAATTGTTTTTGCAACGCAAACATCATTCAGCATAAATTGATCACCAAGCGTCAAGGTGTCGGCCGATGGAAGTGGGACGCCACAGCGTTGCGTTTTATGTATAAATCAATTGAGACGGTCAGTTTGCTCACCTAATGGTAAGTGATACGCCTAACCATAAGAGTGCAGTATTGAAGAAAATCAGTCACTGCTGCTATCTTTCTTTTCCTTAAGATAATAATCTTCAGTAAAATAGCCTAATGAATACCATTATTTTTTTCCTTAAGATAATAATCCTCAGTAAAATTGCCTTACCTCGAAAAGCATTTTTTTATGTTACAAAGTGATCACGACGGTTAGGACGTTCACCTAATAGTAAGGGATACGCCTGACCATACCAGAGCGGCATTGAAGGAGACTAAAACTGATAAACAGTTATTATTCTTCGTCAATACCGCCCTCCGCCCGTCACCCAAGACGAAGGATGTTAGGTCGTATATACCCCGTAATTTCACTTATTACAGTGCCTAAATCCCAAAACACAATAGTGCATAACACTCCTACTTCACAGGATGATATCTGGAACTGCGGTGGTACCTACCTAGACGACTCAGTATCGAGTCTACCACCTAGTATTATTTATTTTCTTTTCATAAGAATTACATTGGCATTATGTAAATAACGCCGTAGGTATAATGATCACGTTCTGCAAGGGCATTACAAAAAAGAGCGAAGCGAATTTATTATTTAAATAAATAAAGCATACTTATATACTTAAAAAATATATAGATATATATTTAATTATAGATTAGACCTATAACGCCTTATCTTCAAAAAACTCGTTTCTGTAAATGGCACACAGCATTTACAAAAAAAAATCATTAACAATTACAAAACGTATACTGGTTTTATCGGTCCGGGTATTTTATACGTTACTATCAATTGCATATCATATTTATGAAAACACTTTCGCAAATGATGCATTATTTTAGAAAAAAAAATTAGCAAAAAATATGTCATAGGGAGCTAACCTTAAAAGATAGACAGAAAGGTATGCTGTCGCGAACTGTTTTGTAGACCTTTAAAAGAGGAACAATACATGACTTTTGCGAAACTTAAACCGTTTACACAGCGTACGCAGCGGAAGCTCCAAATATGAAAGAACCCGATTTTGAAACATTCTTCATTGCAGCTCCGCTTCTGTTGGTCGTAGCGTAATGATATATAGCCAATAGCCTTCCTCAATAAATAAGCTGTCTGACACTGAAAGATTTTTTCAAATCGAACCAGTAGTTCCTGTGATTATCGCGTTCAAACATACAAACAAACAAACTCTTCAGCTTTATAATATTAGTATAGTATAGATAAGAAAAATTTCATTCTTACAGCACGAGTACAAGTTTATCTAGGTGGCGTTGTATGAATGTCATTTATTTATAATTTTGTCGGATGTGTATGGTGTCATGTTGTTAAACGGGTTACACACGTGGCATGTTTTATCAATATACGCGATGACTCTGCCATAAGTGAATTATCATCAATTTTGTGCTAACGATAGACGTTATGGACTAAGAACATTGTTCCTTTGCCACTAGCTTCTTAATCTTTCAACTGCCAGGATTCCACACAATAGAATCATTTTGTTTTTGTTGGATATATCCGTCAGCAGCGACTGCAGGGTTAATGGAATAATAAATCTTAAGGCTTCATAAATACTAACTAAAAGGCTAAAACAATCATCATCAGCTCATTAAACATCCCCACCGAGGGGCACGAGCCTACCTGTGACGGGTGTCATCATATTCATAATATATCTTTCTTACTAATTTTATTTATGATAAGCCAGTCACAACGGTCAGTCGTTGGTTTTTGATACGTCTAACCATGAAAGATGTAGTGTTAAAAAAAAGAACAATAGGTACTCGTAGTTATTATTTCGCATCAACACTACCCTGCACCCATCACCCGAGACGACAGATGTTAGGTCTCTTATACCCGGTAATTTTACTAGCTACAGTGCCCTCATCCTGAAACTCGGAAGTGCAAAGCACTCCTATTTTACGGGACGAAATCTGGCACTGCGGTGGTTCCTACCTAGACGACTTAGTACCAAGTCCACCACCTAGTGTACAAAAAAAAAAGTTCAAGTCCCTCCGTTGACCCCAGCATCCAATCATGATCCTGCAGCTTTACTGTTCAGTATTTATAAACACATCATAATCATTATTTTGTTGAAACGCGTTACTGTTGAATTTAACGGCTGCTTGCTAAAGTGCTTTTTCCGCTTTTTAGGCCTAGTCGTGATTCTTGGAAAACCTCTGTCAAGAAACTTAGTTGTTACTCTTCCATTGTCAATGATTTCACATTCAAACTTATCTTGTACTAATCTTTTTTCCTTAAGATAATTATCTTCAGTGAAATAGCCTTACCTCGAAAAGCATGCTTTGACTTTTATTTTAAATGTGTGTGATGGTAATGCTAACTGACTTTGTGAAATTTAACGGCTAGCTTTTACTTAGACATTTATTATATTCTGGAGTACTAGTCAAAATTTAAAATTTATCATCACCAGAAATGAGTATTATCTTATCATCCCTATATTTCAAAAAATACTTTTCATATTTTCAGCCTAGAGACCCTGTCGAATATTGCATTTCCATCATTTATCATTACGATTACGAAGCGTAAATCATCTATACATAGCTACTGTGTCATTTAGCGACGCCATAAAATTATCCGCCACTTAATATTTTACCAGTATCTGACATATATTTCACGGTGTACGGTCGATCCATTATACTTCCAGAAAAATCACAAGGACCGCACGATGCAAGGGTGTAATCAATATTGAAGCGCGATTATGCATAAATTCTTTAATGAAATTTCTAACAAAAGTCATCGTTTTGTTTTATCCGTGTTAATCTAACAAGTACTAATTGAAACAGCTGACTCAGCAAAGCTTGGTGTTAAGTTTGAAGAGCAATAATATAAAGATTTTCTTTAAAAACAACACTGATTTTCTGACCTCATATTAGGATGATTTTTTTGGAGTGGAGTAATTTTTAGAAAAGCTGTTATCTACACCGAACCATAATAATAATAATATTTTTGTAACACTACAAAGATTAAACATTCGAAAAAAGGCCTCTGTGCTGTTGGCTTCGCCCCACACATGCCTTCCAAAGGATCGGGCCACTATTTGGCCCGTGAATCTTAAGGATTTCGAAACATAATAATAATAATGAATCATTTATTCAGACCAATTTCGATAATAACAATCATCGGCTATCCAACACCAAGTCATCGACCTATTTGGCCGAGATATAAGATCGGCTGCCAATCTGGACTGACATAAGTATTGACATCTTTCAAAACATCATCAATATCATTTCATCCAAACAGTCCTCTGAAACAGGCCTTTTTCAGTGGCTCGTAGTTGTATGGAGATTTGAGAAAATGTTGTCAATATGAAACAAATCATCATCATCATCATCAGCTCATTAAACTCCCACCGAGGGGCACGAGCCTACCCGTATAGGTGATTAGGCCTTAGTCGTCCACGCGGGCCCAGTGCGGATTGGACGACTTCACACACAACCTTCGAATCTCTTCGCAGGCGTGCATGAAGGTTTCCTCACGATGTTTTCCTTCACGTAAGAGTCGGATAACGTACATATATTTTCGAAAATTCGAAAATACATTGGTACGTGTCGGGATTTGAACCTCAGCCCTCCCGGTAGGAAGGCGAACGTCGTCGGAGAGCGTCGGTGGCTCAGTGGTGTGGATGAAACAAATAAATCTTACTAAACATTTAGGAAGGCATTAATTCTATCATGGTTGTTAGATTCCAAAACAGTTGAACAGCCAAATTAAATTGCCTAAGTGTTCTCTAGAAACAAACAAATAACGATAATTTGAAATCAAATAGAACGCGAGAGAAAAACGGTAATCACTTGTACAAATGTTTAAACAGAATACATTTAGGGAAACTTCGTTAGTAGCTGTCGCGACTTGTTTTGAGATGCTTCTATTATTAGATTTTTGAAACAGTTCAATGTCAATTTTAATTTACGTTCTACTGACAATTTTAAGTCCATTTAAATAACGACCATATACACTCATAACACAGGCTTCACGCTTAACTTGGGCTAGATGGCGTTGTGAATTTCGGTGGATATTTATTTATTTAGTATTCAAATTGTACTCATATTTTTAAAAAAACCCAAGTAACTGCAATTTATTCACACATAGAAATACGTATATTCAGTATTAAATTTATTCATTACGTAAAACATAATACAATGTAATCATAAATGTATGATGAGCAAGCCAATTTGTCTTGTACAAAAGCTTAAATAAGGCATTACAGCAATATTCTCCTAATTCACGTTTCTCTTCAGTGACATTCAACGGCTCAATGATATTTCAGAAATGCTGAAAAAATGAATTATTCATAACTTAGACATTCGTCGCTATATTATTCAGCATCCTTTGGCAATGAAAAAGGTTACCTCCATTTCTTTTCAGACCTAGATCTCATATAATGAGTAAATTAGACTGTGTCTGCTTTTTTTTGACGATCATTGTGACCGTCAGTGAAACTTTTCTTTGGACTTGTGAAGTCCAAAGAAAAGTGAATAAAAGATGTCATTTCAATGGTAATGTAGCCATTACTTTCATATGTTACTAAATTTCAGCTTTCTTTTGGGATTTATTTATTTGTTAATTCAAATACGAGTTGAAACAGAATAAATAAATAAATATCCACTGACATTTACACAGCGCCATCTAGCCCTACTAAACAACAGATAAAAATACTCAAATATATTTTTTTGTAAATACATACATATTATACAGAGAAAACACCCAGACCCAGACCGCAACACCAAATGCTCGTCAATCGAAACAGAAGTATACCCAATTCAATAATATGGACAATAAAATCAAAGTCATCATCATTATCAACTGCTCACTACGTCCCCACCGAGGAACACGTGCCTACCCATACCCGCTTAGTCGTCCACGCAGGCCCAGTTTGCGGATTGGCCGACGTCACACACAACCTTTGAATCTCTTCGCAGGCGTGCGCAGGATTCTTCATGAAGTTTTCCTTCACCGTAAGAGCGTCGGATAAACATTAATATAATTTTGAAAAGACATTGGTACGAGGCGGGATTAAAAGCTACACCTTCAAGATCAGAGGGCAACTGCAGTCCATACCAAAGTGCCACCGGCGCTCTCGATTGAAAGTTCTTGGTTACGAGAAGATTGTGATATTGGATCATTAAAAAAAATATTAAACATTTACAAGTTAATGTTAGTGATAATACAAAAAATACAAAATAATATTCGGTGTATATATTCCATAATAGAATCTTCCATTAAATAAAAGCCATATTTTTCGTTATTGAAAATAATAACAATGTTTTTTTTATTTCCCAAAATTCGTTCGTCAAAGTTCTTTTAAATTATAATAAGCTTTCATTAAAAGTGAGCTCATCAAATTTTTAATAATAATGTACAATGTGCAATATAGATTTTAAATTCAGATATACGAGTAATTACGTAATGAAATGGTATATTTATGAAAATTTTAATATTTGCAAAATATATGCCTACATTTATTGTGTTGATTTTAATGGAACAAAACGCAGTTTCAGTAACTGCGTTTAATATTTAATTTTCTTTTTAAATATCTAAAGTTTTTGGAAGGTTATATATCTTTAACCTCCCAAATATAATACTGAAAAATGACATATATCCCTAAAGACGGTCTGAAGTTGTATTCAAAATTTCTTCTTCAATCGCATTACAAAACTACATTTTGATTCAAAAGCATGTTAAAAGTACATTGCTGTTGACGTATAAAACTTACTGAATCAAAGCAATTTTCGACGCGATCTCTTTAGCAATATTTATTAATACAAAACGTTTTTAAAATTACCGCTTTGTGAATGCTATCTCGGCGTTAAATCTATTTTGGAGTAAAGATGGCGACAGCGGGTTTTCCGCCCGCTGTTTTGCTCGCTATTCAGTTGTTTTAATATTACTCGCGTTATATTTTCAATAGAAAATGTTATTTTTTATCATTAATTATTCCTTATTGTGTTTGAATTCACGAGGGTTTTTAATTAAGTTCTGGTAGAATATCAGCGCTACCAGGGTGACGAGGGCACATGATAACACTAGCTGAGCCAGTGACCATTTGGAAGTTTGGTGTTAATTTGAAAACCATAAGCAATCAAGCTTAAAAGGGAGCACCAACTACTTATACTTGTATTAAACTAAGATGCTGAAATAAAGTTTTTGTATTTTTGTAATTTCTTATTCTTTTTTGTTTATGCTTTTCATGTTATTGTCTGTTTTATTATGTTGTCATTAAAGGGATTCATGTGTTTGTTTAATGGACCAAATATGTTCTTCTTTCTCTATTACCATCAATATACAAAGCAATTTTAGTAATATTTACTCAGTCAAACACTATATTT
>PQWD01005066.1:0-20245 GCA_019425675.1 Leucinodes orbonalis | reverse complement strand
GGTGAATTAGAAAGGATTGCCTTCTATTAAGTAACAATCAATATCAATACATGCAAATAATGACAGCAGCAGCGACTGTCGCATAATGAGGCGAAAGTAACTAGTCGCTTATTTAATTCATTCAGTGCTCAGTGCGCACTGCTCACTGTCCCGCCTAAGCTATATTATAGAAGACCTATACTATAGTTCCGCATATACTATACTCATAGTCGTATAAGAATAACGGACGGAGTGTCATTAATACATAAAATGTGTCTCCTTACTGACAACTGCTGTCTATATAATTTTGACACATAATATTCTGATATTTTTGGTATATTAATTTTAATGTTTTATTTAACTAGAAATATCCAATCGAAGTGTTCATATACTATGAATATAATTCCTGGTTTTTCCTTTTGATCACATCAGTTTTGGCACCATTTTACTACGCAAACCATGGTTTTACTTTTCAGTTTATTGTCTCGGTTTTGTTGACAGATACGAGCCAAATGCCTTTATATGTGTTGCTTGCCATACATGAAACTGGCAGAATATTGATAAACTGTTGTTGTCGGTAAGACTCCGTCCGTGAATATAGCTATCGAAGTAAAGACAAATGTAATTAAAGTGCGGGTGAGCCATGCTTCAGCATGAATGTTCAGCTCGACCGGACTGATACTACGGCTTCACAGAAAATCATCGTAATACAACGCTTTGGGATGTGATTCGACAGTGAGTGAAGTGAAATACCCACATCCGTCCTCCCTCGTATCTGCTTTTTCCTCTTAGTTTAAATTTTGGCAATACACTCGTTGCTCCTTAGGAGTTGGGAATGCGGATTGGTGGCGATATGAACCAAACGATAAATTGCAAATAATAAATATACAAATATTACAAATATTTAGTCGTAATCGTCGTTGTAATCGTAATCGTCTACTCCTTTGCCTTCCTATGAAATACCTTTCTAATTAAAATCAACCTATACTGAGTATCTGGCGCAATTTTATCTAATCTATTTAAAGACTGTCAAAGATGTATCTTTTTCTTTCCATCCACTTTCTATTCATGCCCGGATTTTACTAAAAATTGGCATCATACTATTCCCTTACACAAATACTCTACTATGTGTACCGTATTCTACCCATGAGATTCCAACCCGTTATCACCAGTTTAACCAGCAATCCAAAAGCTCAGACTAGACTACAAAGGCAAAACAAAAGATTTTACGCCTAGAGCACAGGTATTATGCTTAAAGAGATCGTCTGTGAAATCCGAACTTTACGCTTAACGACGAAAATCCAAGGTAAACCGGGCAATAAAGCTCGTTAGCTGCTAGCCGATCCCAATTAAAACACGTACGCGCTTGAAAAATTACCCCAACTTTTCGTCACAGGCTTTGTTTTATATAATTTTAATTATACATACTTAAATGGTCAGGCTTTTAACATGTTATCTGTTGTATGTGTATGTATCTGTCTAAAGGTGTCTGTGTACTGTCTTTTTTATAAATCCGGGTTGGAGAGGGAGCTAATACATATTGCTAAAGTTTATTTAAAGGTGGCCAAGTTATTCAATATTGGATACATTTTTATGAAATAACTGGATACTGTGATATAACATGTTTGCAGCACAATTTTTTTTGTACTTCATCTTTCGGTGATATCGCAGTTTCCTATCTATATATGATGGTAGTCGTTAACACCCACCAATCCACAACCGGACCCATATTAATGGTGAACGGGAAGGCCTGTCCCTAAAGTGGGACTTCAATCTAATATACCCTTTTTACCAATTTATTAAATTTTCTTACTTTATGTCTAAACCCTCCTCTTTTAAATTTAATGCAGTGCGTAAAACATTTATTTTCCTAGAACCTTTTATTGTACCGCCTCACGTTGTTAACAAGAGTAATAATATTATCGTAAAACATACTCGGTTCTAATTCAGTTAAAGAAGTTTCCTAAATAAGGGCAAGGTCACATTACGGAGGCGGAGTACTTAATATGGCTTTCATTTAATTGTAACTTTTATGATTTGATTAATGACTTGTCGTGAAACCGGTCTTAAACTTCAAAATCAAAATTCAGTGAAACGATTAAAATTAATTATTTGACAGAAGCACGTCTTTGGTTGCAGGTTGAATCCTTTCATATGTTGTGTCATATCAGAAGTAGTGTTACTACGTCACGAGATATCTCACGAGATACCACTATCGATAGTTGACTCAACCAAGTTGAGTACCTATCAGCGGAAGTAACTATGGATATCAGCGCTCACGAATTGCCAGGTGAAACTGTAAAGACCATCAGAGGCTGCATTAATCTGTTAAAATAATCACAGATCACCAAGTGATATGACAGAGTCTGGATAAGTGTTTGGCGCATCTAATCACCGAGCCAGACGCACCTGTCCTCTAAGGTTTGATGAAGTTCAGAATCCCATGGACAAACACCAAATTACTGCCAGCTCTCATCCTGCTGAACAACGAAACTTCAAACACGTATATGAATAGAGTTACTGGTTATGTTCAAGTCACAATAAAAATAAATGTATAATATCGTAAGACACATTATTTATTACATATTCTGAATAATGAGACAGGACTCCCATTTTTGAGGTATTTCCCGTTGACTTGGGCTAGTGACAAGGGCGGAAAAGGGGGAGTGTTTAGTGTTTTTAAGAAAGAAACGTTAATACAATTGTGCATGTATTCAGAATTATAGCTTTCTTTTTAGTATGTGTAGAAATTAGGTTGCGAGTCTTGAGAACATCAATATAAATAAAATAAACTATTTGTTTTATTTTATCGTTACACTTTCTTATTATTATTGTTGAACTAATGTATGTATAATATGAAGCAATATTTAAGCTCATCCATCCAAAATATTTCAGTTCTTTTGGTCCAGTTCTATCTTCACTGCAGGACATAGGTCACTTCCATTTTGCACCAGATATCCCGGTCCTTCACTTTCTTCATCCAGCATCCACCAGTGACCTTTCGTAAGTCACCTGTCCATCGAGACGGAAGGCGTAGCGTAGGAACGCTACACTTGCCAAGACGCAGTCTCCACTCCAAAACCTACAACAGTAATCGGTTCTGCGACATACGTGACCAGCCCACTGCCACTTCAACTTACTGATCCAGCTGACTATATCGGTAACTCTTACGGATAAAATTATTCTGAACCTATCTGCTCAAAGACTATCGTCTTTAAGCATTGCGAACCGGATTAACTTACTTAAAATTGCTTTCAACCGGTTCACTCATGAATGAATTGCGCAGGTAGAACGCACCTTTACCCGTGAATGTTAACGTTTACAAAGTAACGCATTGTTAGCTCACCTGTTTGTCACTACCTGATCGGAGATTAATGTGCCGAACCAAAAACATCGGCAAGTGGCAACACTTCTTTACGCAAAGGCTTCACATATTAAAATGAAATTAACATCATATCTCCAACTAAAACTAATATGACTGATAAATCAAAGGGTACTAAAGATATCTTCAGTCTTATAACGTCCAACTGCATGGCACTGGCATTACCGCATAACATTGTAATGGGAGGACTCGGTTATGGAGGGCTCAATGGCGTAATGACTAGTGCGTACGCTTATCGATCACAAAGTCAAACAACCATTGTCGGATGGGTGACCAAAAAAATATTATCGCGAGTCCGAGTCTCAAGTCGTTGTTCGGTCCAACGGTGTTCCTTCCAAAGAACGCCTCTGGTCGCAGCTACTATCTCAGGATAGTAGTCATTGATACCCACCAATCCACACTGGGCCTGCTTAGTCAGTTATGGTCCGAACTCCCAAAGCCATGCCGTGTGGAAAGGCCTGCCCTGCAGTGGAACGTTAAATGATGATGATGTTGAAGGTATAACTGATTTTTCTTTCTTTCTT
Organism: Leucinodes orbonalis; assembly: GCA_019425675.1. Taxonomy (NCBI): domain Eukaryota; kingdom Metazoa; phylum Arthropoda; class Insecta; order Lepidoptera; family Crambidae; genus Leucinodes; species Leucinodes orbonalis. Next base: position 16,360 of record PQWD01005066.1, on the reverse strand, counting down.
TTCTTAAGGAGGAGATTCAATCTCAACGCTCAGACCAATTAACCACGGAGTGTAAAACTTTAATTTCCTCGTTTACTGTAATTTACAAGCGCAAAAATATTATAATATATTAAAAAAAGTAACATAAACCGTGCGAATACTTTTTTTGCGTTATTTTTTATGCATTTAATACAAATACACGTGGAACGTGATAAATAAGTTTTACCTATGGAAAAGCTTCTACACGTTATGTTTTCTAAAGGGAATACACTGAGAACTTTATGAAAAGAGCGCAATGAGGTTTATGTTGACGTCATAACGCTATAAGGCTTTTTGTGCTTAGATTTACAGTAATACTAATGACTAGGTAAATCCACTTTACCTTGATTGTATTTGTTGTCAAAATATAATTTAATAGTATTGGATATCTGGCGCGAAATGGGGGAGACCTATGTCCAACAGTGGACTGCGATAGGTTGAAGTGAAAGAGGACTGGATATATAAGACGATCCTGGAAAAACCCATGTGGTGAGAAGTCGTCATATATACCAATGGTTTCGGATTCGAACCATTTTTGTATTGGACTATTAAATCAATTACTTTTTGAGCAAAACGTGCATTATCTCACTATCAAAGTATTTTCGTAAAAAAACAACTTTTGGTTGACGCGTACGATGCTATGTCCCTTGTCGGTACGTGTCACATAACATGAAAGTGATAGGGAAACGACTTCCGAATGCCATGGGACGAACGTTCCATATTTTATTCCGAATGATATGCTTCTGTGTCGCCAAGAAAAACTACTAAAAGTGTGACAGCAATCGAAAGTGAAATAATGTGTTTACATTAAGCACTCTGTAACCAAGTAAAAAAGTATGTAGTGTGTCGATTATATTTTGAAACAAGTCTACTTGGAAAAGAGTATTACTTACTACCGTCGTTATTTTTTCCGAAAACATAAAATAAATAACCCGAATCATACATTACCTTTACGTGGTGCATCCGGCCGAACAGTGAACTCAAAAATATGCATTAAACTAACTTGAGGTTTCAGCCAAAAATCCCTCCGGATAAATGAATTAAGAAGGTCTTAGCATAGCCGTGAACGAAATGATTACAGTAATAGCAATGAAAAACATATTATGTGGGCTATGTTAGGTGTTTCCCTACACGATAAAATCCACGAGGATATCCGTAGGAAAACTAGGGTGCCCGAGAGAGCCCACAGGATGAGCAAGAAGTGGACTGCCACTTCTCTCACCCACTGGAGCAGAGTATATAATGCAGACATCGGATACTTTGGTTATAGTATGTACCCGTAGATTCTGATCTAAATCTGAATTTCAGTAATTACATTTCATACAATGAACAACAACAAAAATATAAAAGTCTCCGCTTTGAGGTTATTTAGGTAAATCATTTGCCCTGCCACTGCGGCCAACCATTTTGAATACATAATGAGCCACTTCACTTACCTAAATTTCCATTTCAGCCTGAAATAAAAACAGTGAAATCTTGCAAATACATTTTTTTATCGCAGTATTTCCCCATTAGCAGGACACTTTTATGGTGTCCTATTTTGGGGGATTTAATTCCCTGATGCAACGACGGCCTCGAGTTGGCGAAGGTTATGGTTTACGAGCAAATAACAAAACAATTTGCTATAATTTTGTGCTTGAAAATATTTAACACTATTAACTCTTATAATATAAACAGTATCTAAAAACATATACAACCTAACATGCACATATGATATGAATACTGTCTACGAGATCGATTCAGTTGAAAGTCAGAAAAGTGCTTACTTGATTTAATTCTCAAGAACAAAATCAGAAATGACAGAAAGAGAGAAGCCTAAAACCAACATACCAAAAACATAACTCCCTATTCAACCTATCGCAGTCCACTGCTGGACATAGGTCTCCCCCATTTCGCGCCAGATATCCCGGTCCTCCGCTTTCCTCATCCAGCCTCCACCAGCGACCTTTCGCAAGTCGTCGGTCCATCGGGCCGGAGGTGTCTACGCTACGCTTGCCGAGACGCGGTCTCCACTCCAGAACTCGTCTGCTCCAACGGCCATCGGTTCTGCGACATACGTGACCAGCCCACTGCCACTTCAACTTGCTGATCCGGCGGGCTATGTCGGTAACTTTAGTTCTCTTACGGATTAAATCATTTCTGATCTTATCCCTAAGAGAGACCCCGAGCATAGCTCGCTCCATTGCGCGTTGAGTGACTTTGAACTTTTGAACCAATCCCGCAGTCAGTGTCCATGTTTCAGCTGCGTATGTAAGTACGGGTAGGACGCATTGCTCAAAGACTTTTGTCTTTAAGCATTGCGGAATTGTCGACGTGAAGACCTGACGTAATTGCCGAATGCCGCCAGCCCAACTGAATCCTCCTACTAGCTTCCTCTCGAAATTGTGCCGGCCAAGTTGGATGGTTTGGCCCAAGTAAACGTATTCTTGCACAACTTCGAGAAGGATGCCATCGACGCATATCGGTTGTGGCATGACATGGTCATTGAACATGACTTTCGTCTTGTCCAAATTCATGCCAAGCCCAACTCGTCGGGAGCCAAAACATAACTCACCCCAATAATTTCCTCATCAGCCTATAACGACCCTGTGCAGGGTACAGGCCGTCCCACACAGTCGGTAGGTTTTGGGCCGTACCTCTACGCGGGTCTACAGCGAGATAGTGGGTTTAAACGACTACTATCCTTAGATAGTTGCCGGGACCAACAGCCTTAGGTGCCTATCTATGCACGGAGGGACTTGACATATTTTCCGGTCACCTTTGATAATAAATCGGCACCTTAATGTACTAAATTATAAATGTTAACTTTTTCAAAAAATAAACATATTTTTTTATTTTAACAGCACTTTTACAATTTGAAATACAAGTTATTTCCAAGCTATTGATAGTATTAGCACATTATTTCTAAATAACATATACGTCAAGATTACTATAACAAGCCAGTGATAAAAACTAAAAATTTTAAGTATGTTTTAAAATTTACATAATGGGTTCCAGAAAACTCTGATGCTAATAACTTAGCCACTTTCGCAGGTTTGAATTAGAGATGTGAAATATCTCTTTAATACTTAAGTAAGGGAACAGTCAAAGAAGATTGCTAGAAATGTTAATGAAATGAGTCACTAACTGCAACATCCACTCGTCGTTTGCATGTCACTAAACCTATAATAAGACGTCCGTAACTTAGCTACTTATATCGAGCCCACAATAAACATAATAGTTTCCTTTATGCCCTAAGTGAAGGGCTGGTGTAAAAATAGTGAGTGGACAATGATTCGGTTTCGGTTTCGGCTATAAAAATGTTGCTGCCGCTTAATTTGTGCAGACCAGAACTTATACAACTATAACCAAAAGGCAACTTCTAGACATAGGCTTTTTCTAATAAATTTCATCACAGATCATCATCATCACGATCCAAATGTTACCGGAATCGCCTACACAACCGTAATTTACTGTTACTGAGAACGGGGTGGTATTAATACATCAATGCATGGCCGTTTCGGTTTTGTTTAAGGCTCAAAAAGAGCTTGAAATACGTATAGCAGTTAGTTCCCCTTAGTTATATAGAACATGTACATTAATGCTCTTGAACCTAATTAGCAATCCACAGCTGGATTAATAGGAGGCCGAAAAAATTTAAGCGGACAATGTTTTGGTTTCGGCTGCAAAAGGGCTACTTATGTACGATATTATTGTAACCATATTCTGGCAAATACAAAAAATATTATTATTATGTTTTCGACTACCTTAAGATTCACGGGCTAAATAGTGGCCCGGTCCTTTAGCAGTCATGTCTGGGGCCGAAGCCAACAGCACAAAGGTCCTTTATTGAATATTTTATCTTTGTATGAATTACAGGTCGCGGATGCCATTACAGCATGACCAGATATAACTCATGATGACCCCGCCAGGTGTAAAAACTGGAGAACTGGGTTATGAGAGAGACTTCGTATGCCAGCCATCCCACTAGATTATTATTATTATTACTGCCATAAACTTCTACTGATACTTGGCACTTTATTTAACAATGAATGTTATAATTGTTTTCTGAATAAATTTTACTTTACTTACTTTTTTTCTACTGATTTAGGTAATATGTTCAATACCCTAAACAGAGCTCCGCAACAGGTGGGTCTTAAAGTGAACATGGACAAGGCGAAAGTCATGTATATAGCCATACTGTACTTATATCAATATCAGTTAGGAGTTCCGTTCAGGAAGTAGTAAATAAATATGTGTATCTGGAACATATAGTCCAAATGGGTGGGTTCAACTTACGTAAAGGTGGCGGGTAGTATATGGATGTCAACTGCAAGAGATCGGTCCTAGTGGAAAACATTTGGACGTCTTCGTTCAGCAGTGGGAAATGAATGATACTTACAAAAGCACAATGACCTAGTATGCCATAGGCCACATATTATTAGCAATTAATCCATAAGAAAATGAATAAGTTACTTACGCTATATATCGCGGATAATTTAAAAAACTGTTTTTGGGATAATAATCCGGTCGTTCGGTTATAAATCCAGTTTCGATTTTAATCGTGTCGGTTTCGGTTTAAACCACGGTACTAGTCACAAGTACATTCATTGACATAAAGCGGCAGACTCGGTGGTAGCGATAAGCTTCGGCGGATGTCTGCCGTAGATTACTTCGAATGATTTAAATCTCAGTTAAAATGGATATAAGTAATTCGCAACGCGGCAGACGTGAGTGCAAATAACCATTTGGTACAATACACTCACTTTATATTAGCATAAGTTCCGGATTGAGTTTTTCTATAGTTCCCTTTACGATGTACTCGCAGATGTTGGTGTAATATATTGTAAAATGTTATGTACATTACTATGTTATAAGAATACAATTCAGATATACTTATGATGGTATATCTACTTTACCTACTCAATAAGTTTATTCTATTGGATATATAATTTTCGATGTAACTCTTGAAAAATGATATCAAGGTTTCTAATAACATTTTTATATAAATTGCCGAGAGACACTTCCAAAGTTGAAAAAATTGTGCCCCCCCCCCCCCCTCTAATTTCTAAACTATGGGGTTGACAAATACTTGAAAAATATACGATGTACATGACCATGAAATCTAACAACAGAATTGAGTTTGAACGATTTCTGGTGTGTGGTTTGTTTTTATACGTCATACACGGTGATCCACTTTTTTTCATATTAAAGCTGTAATAAAAAAAATTAACATATTTTTTTGCTGCTAAGGAACCCTCCACGGGCGAGTCCGACTCGCGCTTGGCCAATTATTTGCCCATCTTTTTTTTCCTTAAAAATTTGGACGACAGGGATATCTGGCGCGAAATAGGGAAGACATATGTCTAGCAGTAGACTGCAATAGGGTAAAAAAAATAATTAAAGAGGCGATTTCTTGTTGCCTAATTAAAACCTACAAAGTGCACATCACTTTTACTCATTAACACCGAGTTTTAATATTGTTTAGGGTCATATGGAATAATTTATCGGATATATCGTGTTTTATCTTAGGCCTGGGGCTTTGAGGGAAGCTAAACGTGCGCGTATAATGGACCGGCCAGAGCGCGCGACTCGCAGCGGCAATCACTCGATGCGAGACCACCGCACGTAACGCACGCGCTCATGCCAAACGCTCCGCGAAACTTCTCTCGACTCGTGAATAAGTGTTGCATTAACCAAAACATTTTTTCAGTTGAACGCTCTCGTTTGTCCACTGACAGTTTTGTTTTGTGTTGTTTATTTTTGTTCTGTGACACATTGGAGGTGCACGGTTTATTTTCAATACGGCCGTCTCTTTACGGTGAGTACATGTTGAATTTTAATTTATATGGCACCAGCTGATTTATGCGGATGAGATGGGATCGGTGCATTTTGCCGTCGAAGGTCGGCGCATTAGTCGCCGATCGAGTATTATCATCGCTATTGTTTTTGTACCAATTAGCCCCGTTAAATCGTTATGCTAATTACATTAGTTTTAATATGTTGCATTGGACTAGGTGCATGGATGTTTGTAATTAACAATACAATTTCAAAACTCGTAAACTTCCACCGATTAGGGAAACCGCAAAGTGAATAAAAACACACCGGCCGAAATCACGAAGTGTATTTTAAAAGGCGCTATATAAATGGATTCAGTAATTATTTTTTAATTGTTTATAAATATTCTTAAAGCAAAACAAAAGAAGTCAATATTATATTCAAATTAGAAAAATCCTGTTTTAAATATGTTTCGTAATTGAAATCGTGTTGCTTAAGACGTAAATGTTTTGTTAACGCTGTGATAAATGGCATAAAGATTTTTAATAAAATAATAACATAAATGATATTTCCCAAATCACTAACTCGCCGATCGCTTCAAAAACTCCATGCGTTGAAGTCTTTTTTAAGAGTACATAAAACCTAATCTAACATTTTAGATACGTAAGTAATTACTACCTTGCATCCAATTTTATTTCACCGATTGTATTCCACTTCCTTGTTTAACATAAGCTTATTGCACTTATTAACGTATAATTTTTATGATAAGATGCTTTCTAAACTTCAACGTCTGCCGTGGATAGCTTAGTACAAATATTTTCATAAATAATAATCTGTTTGGACATAAGGAGCAAATAGCCTATGTGAATTAAGTCCTTGGCATTTCATATAAAAGCTATTTAGTAGATATTAATCCAATCATAAGGCGTTGATTAAGTCGCATGGGATACAGTAGTATTATTATGTGAGTATACGAGTATCATTTATAATTCTCAGTTAAATTTTATTGTCGTCGTCAATCGAAGCTAAACAAGGGCATTTTTATGCGGAACCATTATGTTTTATCACATACAATTGTTGTTTTTAATCAACACATACATACACAAGTTTATCTGACGAATGGTCACATAATTGTTGAGCGTAGGTCGAAATGTGTATATCTATTTAGTTGTGTTGTAAGTGTTGCGTAGGACTCCCTCCACTCTCCATTTAACCAACAGGTAGCAAAAGTCGGATAATTAAGATCAAAATTACAAAGTACATAGTTTTATATAAAATGTTTAAGCTGTAATCTGGCACGCGTTAGCAGGCCCCACACTGGTATGAAATCTCTTAAACAACAAAACAACAATAAATCGAAGTCCTATTTTACAATCAAAGAAGGTAAAAAGCCTGCGGCACCAATGTTTTTTGCAAATCCGAGCAATCAAAAGCATATATTTCAATTGTTACATTTAAATTATCTTTTTTCATCCGGTTTGCCTGGAAACAAAATACCGTATATTGAAACTTTTTCAGAAACAATTATTTAAGTACATTAAAAATTTACGTTTAAAAGCTAAAATGTTTCGAAATAGAAACATATTGAAAAGTAATGTTGTATCTCCAAGTTTGGTAATTTAGTTTTAAAACATTTATTCTACGATATCTTTTATTTTTGCATTACTGTAAATATTCAAATAAATTTAATGTCCATGTCTATTAAGACCATGTGTATTAAGACTATTCGTCCGGAATATAATTTTTAAATACAGGTTTTCGATTAAAACACTCTATAAAAAAAGTTCACCTATATGTAATGTAGGTCTAAACAGCCGACGGACAGCTTAGCTGATTGAAGGTTTGATGTTTTTCGACGCTATTGCCGATGTCCTTAACAATATCAGTTTTTTTGAATTGATTACTGCTGTTGGCCGCAGATGACCTTTACAGGTTCACCGGGCAATTGACGAGCGCAAATGGCTCTCAGCCTAAAAAATTACACAACAAAGCTGAGGGCGTCCAGAGTGGGACTCGAACCTCGGCTTAAGGTGTTGCGGGGAGGGCTACAGTGTTAACACATTGAACGTCGGAAATCCAGACACAATAGAACATCTATAGTGTGTAGCATCCTTAAAGCTTTTATCGGCGGTCAAAGGTTAAATGAGAGTATTTTATATCACACTACTATAGATATAACAAGCGACATACAGCTACCACAATTATTATATCCGGGCCTCAAATAAGTTCATTACACACTTTACAATCACTTCCGTAGTATAACATTAATGGTTAAAATGGGAATTTAATAGTTAAAAAGAATTGTCCAATGGTTTTACCAATTAAAATCTACCATGAAATACGTATGAGTGCAAAATTTTACTATTGAGACACAATAACGATGATATTACTGCATTTTAAAATTAATTGGGGCCCAGCTCGTGTAACCCAAGCCGCGATAATGTGGCGAGCTCGGGCCAAGTTTACATTACGGGCGCGGGCAGCCATTGTGCGCGCAACTCGTGCCCATCGCAACCAGTGCGAATTCTAACTTGACCTGACATCTTCACTTGTTCACATTTGCAATTGTTAAGTAGCATAACGGTTCGGTACTACCACAACATGAAATCGTGCCAAGTTTGCTATTACTTAGGCACGATTGTTTTTAGGATGCTATTGAGATTAGGTTCTTATATTACTGGCCATTATAGAAAAAGACACATAATAACGATTATTGGTGAGTATTAATATAATGTTTATGCTAATCAATATAAAAAGTAGTCTTAATATCTAATCTGTTACACTTCTTGTAAAAATAGATTACAGAAATTTTTGTACTCCGTGGGGATCGAACCCACGTCTTCGCATAAGACATATAATACATTCTCAATGCTCTTATCAAACATAAAAGATTCAATATAAAAGCATCATAGTAAAAGTACGTAAGTGAGACAAAATCGTTTGCGGCTGCGCATTGGCATTGGCACCAGAGCCCGAGGCGCAGGAACTCGGAATCAATGCGCGCGCGCACCTGCCCATCCACAAACTAGCGCAAATCCCAAAGAATATCAGAGAAACCACTCTGTAATCAATTTAGTAACATCTACGTAGCATACTACAAGTAGGTGTAAAGTCTAAAAACTCACTTAAAATAACCTTGCAGAGAAGTTGTTTACGAATTTATGTTCTGTCTTTGTGCCATTATTTATTTCATTTTAAATTGAGTTGTGGTATATTCTAATACATGTTTTATTTAAGAATTAAAATCTTTGAATGCCTAGTAGAGATACATTTACAAAAGCGAGATAAAATTAATGACAAAATCTTCATCAATATAAAGTGTACGTATAGAATAATGTTTTTAAGTAAACATTTAAAAATTACTATAACATGACAAATATTTCGAAAGTTAACTTAAACCGAACGTGTAGAAAGTGACCCGTCTGTACTTTTTACCCTATGACTCAGGTTTATTACTGCCATTACTAGAGAAATTGATTCTACCAAATACGAAGATCAAATTATCGAAGACCACCTTAACACCAATGCGTAAACTCAATAAATTATGTTCGTGCTTACTTATTTTCGTATCATTATATTGAAAGGTATAGAACCAGTATCTCATGATTAAAGATCAATTTATTATCTGCGAATCTTAAACATGTGCCTAGGTCAATGCCGTAGGCAATAATCAAATACTTAATAGCAGTTATTTTTTTAATGTGACCGTTATCATTGAGTTGTAAAATCGAAAGTATTATTTATTTGTCTGTTCTTACATCATATGGCTACACAATAAATAAATGAATTGGCGATATATCTATAAATGTGTCTAAATTAATTCATCGCTTCCCGGTGACCCGGTATTTAACAGATCACATTAGGTAAATAATTTCCCAAGATTTGAAGTGTTCATTCGAAAAAATAATCTCGATATTCGAACACAAATCTTGTCAATTGATTGATGAACTAATATATTTCCTATAAAGAGTAACTTTTTTTCAATATCTGTATTTTTATCAGTGTTGCCAATACTTGATGCACGCCGATACCACGTGTAGGTCAGTATTACGGGTTTATGCTAGGTACTGTTAATATTTAACGAAGTGACCGCTCATTGAACGGCGCCGATTTTTTTAAACAAGAGAATTAAGTACTCAGTACTTAAAAATCTAGAAGTGAGCCAACAACCAATCTGGCTGGAAGAGGTACTTGGAATACCGAAACTGCAACGTCTTGACATTTTTCATAAATTTGAATCACTGGTTCATTAAAACTTCAAACGAGACATAAAACTAAATGTACTCGTATGATGTTGCGTGTTGCGTCGCCAATATTTTGTACAAAAGTAATTAAATTATGTTAATAACCCTGTAACTTTACTACCATAGTTTAGGGTTGGCTAATTTACATTTTAGTGTATCAAGACCTTTGGGAGGATGGCGAATTCCTCTGTTATAATCACCGTAATCACCGGAGCGTCGGTGGCTCAGTGGTGTGGACTGTCGCCTTCCTACCGGAAGGGCTGAGGTTCAAATCCCGACACGTACCAATGTATTTCGAATTTTCGAAAAATATATGTACGTTATCCGACGCTCTTACGGTGAAGGAAAACATCGTGAGGAAACCTTCATGCACGCCTGCGAAGAGATTCGTAGGTGTGTGTGAAGTCGTCCAATCCGCACTGGGCCCGCGTGGACGACTAAGGCCTAATCACCCTATACGGGTAGGCTCGTGCCCCTCGGTGGGGACGTTTAATGAGCTGATGATGATGAATCACCGTATGCTCGCTATAACGCGTGGCCAATAATTCAGTCAAGTGAAAAAGCAATGTTACTCTGTATTAAAATAAACACTTTTATGTTGTTCTCTATGACAATAGGTTTTATTCTATTTTTTTATTACATATTATGTAGGTACAAGTACATTACATATTTTACTGACTTTTTATAGATACTAGACGTTGAAAATCATCAGGTCACTCACTATTCCTATTGTATAATCATTTCTTAATTTTAAACTCGGACCTTTTTAATATTTTTCTTATCAAATAAATAAGTATGTTTAATGTCTCGTTTTAATAATCCCAAGACAACCACAAAACCATAGCGTGTCTGTCACTTACGGGGAACTTGACTCAGTTCACATAGAGCAATGCTTTAATTAGATCATAAGTAACAAAAACACTATCTTCAGCACTACACAGAATCTTTTCTCCAATTTAACAGAAATGAGGATACTATTGATATGGTCCGCATAAAAAATATCCTTTCAATTTTCTCTTTCATGTTTCAACCCATACCTATAGGCAGTTGTTGTTAGATAAGGAATTTAGTGAAAAAACATTTAGTACAAAACTGGTTACAAATAGTAGGTCCAACCAAAGCCAGCTAAAAGTGTCAAATTTAGCAAAATCTTTTCTATCATGGAGCAGAACTTTAGTTCAGCAGATATATAACGGGCTGTTCAAATATTTGCTAAATGGTAATCCTTTCATAATTTTCGACACAACGCGTGGTCAAGTCTTACCTGATATATTCGGGCACTACTCTGTCGGCGTTATAAATGTATATTTCTCAAACATCCACTGTTTACAAATTGATGCTACCTTACAAAGACAAACGAACTGTTTGAAATATGTATAGCGATTGTAAAGGAAAATATTTTTCATTTACACACTGAAATAGACTGTTGGTCCGAACAAAATCAGAAATTCTGTAACATTACAATCGTAATATAAGTATAAAACTAGTTTGAAAATTGTTTTGTGTACATAAATTGATTTCTGTTATCGCAGGGAGTATGTAAAGCATTTTCATCGCATGCTTATGTTTAAAATACTAATTTTAGTGTATCTGGCGTACTATGCAGGATAAAAAAGCTTGTTTTATTTTCGATATGAATAATCTTCAGAGGATGTAGGGAATTATTTCGTACACATTATGGGACCTTAACCAACCCAATCGAAGAGCCGTAAATCTGACGAAGACTTAACTATAGTCTAGGAAGGAATTTCGCTTGTAACCCCCCTTAGTAGTAATGTCCAAACTCCTTTATCTATAAATTCTTACTGTCCATAAAGAATTTATTGAATACTATTTAAAAAGTAAAGGAAAGAATAGAAGATCAATATACAGGCAAAAGGAATGTCTTTATTGTGAAATATTATATTTTAGTTCGTTTTAAGTTCTTTTTATTATTAATTAATTTATAAAATATATAATTCAAAACACAAGTGACGAGTTTTTAGTCCTAGTCCAAACAAGTAATATTAGATCTAGTTGACCACTGAACTCTCATAAAGCAAAACTATTGTTGCTGACTCCTCACGTTTCACAGATGTCTAACAACGATTCCTATTTTAGCACAATCCGCCATTGAATTGCAGATAGTGCATTATTGCCATCGAAGCTCCGTTCCGACGTTGTTTTGCTGCACGCAAAAAGTTACAATTGTGTGTTGGAAACGACATTCGCGTATGACTGAATGTTTTTCCGATGTGCTGTGAACAAACACGGGATGGTTCCCGCAGCAGGTCCCACGCGCCTGGGCACCCGCCATGCGCACAATAGCCATGTTACTGCTTATTTTTTCTCCAACTTGATTATTTACATTAATCTTCAATGTTCATCGAGAGTTCCTGGAAGTGAAACTTGCCTTTTTCACAACGTTTTGTAGAATCAAGACCGCTTCCGCGTAACGACTTTTTGCCGATAATGCCATCGATACCAGTCCTTCTGTTCTGGCGCCGACCTGATCCAATTCTGAACTAGCACACGTTTAATGATGGACCTTAATCGTGTGTACGATACGTGAATATATTGCGTTAAAAGGGATCCGCTCATCGCGTGGCGTAAATGCTTCCTCGTCATTGGTAGGTATTTCGTGCAATTAGCTTGGCGTTTGCATATACTCAGTTCGGTATCTTTAAACGTCGCAGACATATGAAAACACGTATCTGACGGCACCGCCTTTCCACTGGCGTTTATAGAGAAGCCAAAACTGTTTTCACTGGGAACTGTGCCATTTGGATGCACTAAGGTGACAACCGACCGACTTCACTTTATTTATTGCCTTTTAAAAAGCGGCCCTTCACAACATTGAGACGGCTGCTGGTTTTATTGTAAAATATGGTAGCTAATTTGTAAGCTTTACAGTGTTGTGACTCGTGAGGCCGGCTTGCGGACAATGGCACGGAATAGCGGCCATGTTTTGATTTTAATTACATGCTGATGATTTATCACTAGCCTATCTCGCCGATTCAGGTGGTGGCTTACCGTGAAGACGGGGTTTCGACCTTACGCCGCAAACGAAGATTACCGTTGCTTGCTGTCATTTATTTTTCTTTATTTAATTCCGCGAAGTAGTATAACGGTGTCATGTCCATTTGTTTTGGTTCGCCACCGAAGCGCCGACTCTGTTACATTACATACTGTAACTCATGAGCGTGCATGCTACAATATTATGTCATAAATACGAGTATTAACATTGTGGATATTGCTAAAGAGCCTGGAAAAAAGACAATTGAATCAAAACCAATATCATGGATTCAATTCCGCGTATTTATATATAAAAGGATATTCAAAATATAATAACTTATTTTCTTTAAACTTTGCAGTAACGGTATCATCGCCAGAGAGTGGCCTGTTTGAATAATGTGTACATCCTAGATTTAAACAGCTACGGGACATGTATTTGAAACGAGAGTTATTTACCTATAATACCTACCTATATGATAACATTAGATCTGGCGTGTTAAGTCTTGGACGAGTAGTAGTAATAAAAGAACATCAGCTCAAAAATCTGAGATAACGTATTTGTCTAGGTAAGTAAAATATATATTGTCGTGTTTTAAATTATTGTTATAATACGACTTGTTATTCATAGCCTATTTAATAAATAAGCTAATTATGCTTCTATAATACAATTCGATTTTAATGTTCTTAAAATAAACTTCACAAGGATTCGTGGTCGCAGCACTTGCTATATTTAGATGCAATATTTGAAGACGTAACTAAAAACACATCGGTGCTGACACTTCCATTTAATCTGACCCGATATGAAAGAAAGGCAGTGGAATGACCTTGCGATTAAGTAATGCAGTTGCGCTAACTGCCATTGTTTATTGTTATACGTGTATACCATTCACTAAAACTGGAGCTCTCTTATACCTAATTAAAAACTAATACACTGCGCTCTCAGACTAACGGACTTTTATCTATTTATTGATCCAAAACTAACAATGCCAGCAATGGATTTGTCGGTTGTATAACGTAAAAAGTCTTCAACGTTTTGCATTTCGATTCATTCAGTAAAATGGTTGAAAATCAGCTACTATGACAAAAAAATCGGAGGTAGATCCCCACAGAAAAAACATTTGCGTGCATAAACATGTCATTTTTTGGATGTGTTCTATGTATAACCTGGTACATTCACAAAAAAGATTCAAGTACTTTTATTCCTTGTAATTGCATTCCCTACAACGATCATTCAAAACACATTTACTTATCGCCAACTTCGGTTCTTATTTAAATAATTTACTGTTTCTGACAAACATAACTGTTTGTTTAAGTGTTGACAAATATCTTAGTTAAAATAAGTCCTGTTTCAACGGTGATTCTGTCGCGCTGAAGGTAGGTTGATCATAATGAAAGGATACGTACCTTTCTTATATATGTAGGTACGTACATAGTTAAAAACGATCAAATTAATTCATGATTTCCACGGCCTCTTAACAACAGTTTTATTTTATAAGTTTTGTATTTACAGAACCTTCTTTCTACCTTTATTTTACCTTAAAATATCTTTATAAAAATACAATATTTATTTAGTTTCCACTCGAAAGTATTTGAAATATACTAAGCTAACTGAAAGGTAATAGCTACCTAGCAATAAGGCCTACATTGTACTCGTCTTTTGTTGTTTCTTATTGTGTTGTATGCTTTTTTATTATGTGCAAAAAAGAAATTTTGTTATCTTAAAGTTAATGCCATATTTTTATAATTGTATGATTATAAAAATTTTATAGTGCTTATTTAAATGCATCCAAAAACACAGGAAAAAAATACTGATTAATTGTTTCGAAGCGACTAAAATTAGGAACGAAGTTTATAATAATGCATATCATCTAACCACACAAGAACCTCCATTTTTGACAAGTTTTTTCTTAATGCAAATGGCATTGGCATCCAAGTGAGCAAAATGTTTGGAATGCAATGAGAACCGAGTACAAGAATGCGTGAAATATTCGCTAACCCACGTGAAATTGAACAGTCGGACGCCACGTGCATTCAAGCTACGCACTATAATGCAATCTTATCACGGTCCATTGAAATGTAAACACAGTGGACTTCCATTAATCATTCATTTGTCGGCTATGGCATTAGTTAAAAAGTCGGCTACAACATCATTCATTCATCATTCGAGGTTTGATCTTAGTGAATAAACATTTGTGTGATCAAACATGTATGTGCGTGAACATTTCTGTTTATATATTGGAAACACACACACGGTACCTCTATTCTAAAATAAATCAACAATCAGGCGTATTGTCAAGATGCTTGTACACTTACAAAAATTAGACGATGTTAATGCTCAAACTGTCTGCTCGTCTGTCCATTTGTTCCCCTAATGAAAGTCTTAAAGCCTCTTCAGGTTTTTTGTACTCAATATTTCCCTATCATCGTTTCGTCTATCCACTACACTGTCACAACAAGATCATTTATCTTGCTTACATGAGTAAGGACGACCTTAAGATATCAATTTGTTTTAAATATGACATGTATTATACTTTATTATTAAAATTATACCAAACTAAACTTGGGTATAATACATGTAAGTTTACTGTAACTTTTTCGAATTGCCTTCTAATACTGGGCAGAAAAAGTAATAAACGATATATTATAATATGACAAATTACGTACAAGATCGACATTGCATATTGCTCGTTCGAAAAACAACCAAGCAAGGGTATTAGTTTCAATTATGATTAATTAATCAATACGTAACAAATTGAATATTCCACAAGTCAAGTTCAATATTTAATGAACATTATCGAAGGTTATCAGTTCATTAGCGACATTTGTGTCCATAATTTGATGGAACACTGTCACGAGTTGGATTGCTTAGTTATCATTATTACAAATCATTTATGAACTTGTAATTGCATAATACTTAAAATGGCAAAAGTGACAGGTTATATAATTGATATTACAGGGCGCAGAACGCTCGTTGTTATTCCAATGAAAAAACTGACCGGTTTTAGTTTAACTCAAGGTTCGATTCATGGATTTCATGATTCTTAATGGCATCCAACCTATATGATCATTGAGGCGTTATTAAAACAACATTGATTTACTTGATGGTGCGTTGTGGACAATAAATTATTGAATCTGACTTGTTCCTTTGTGTTTCATTCCCAAATCGGCACTGGCGTAATGTCTGTGTTTATTATGAATCTAGGCTCCTTTAACGTGTTTGATTTAAATTATAACAAGCTAGACGAGGCCCTGATCATGTGGCCCAATATTAAAAGTAATAAATTGACTATCGGTCTCGATATACCTACATAGCGCTGTTCGAAAATGCAGAGGCCCACTAAATATTT
>PQWD01005065.1:0-78087 GCA_019425675.1 Leucinodes orbonalis | reverse complement strand
GAATTTTTGTATGTCATGAAATCCATAGGGAGACTAAGTCGGTCACCTGATTATAAGTGTGACAACTACAAATACAAGAAACACAAATATATTATTCAATAACTTAGTCTAATAACAAATTCGTTGTGGAACTTCCCTTTAGGCAACAAGGCCTGTAGTTGTAAGAATACAACTGCTTAAACAGAACAATTTTAATATTTTAATAGAAAAGCGAACGTCGGATTTTTAGTATGGACTGTATGCCTCTGAAAGGGCGCAGGTTCACATTCCGCTACGAACCAATGTATTTTCGAATTTTCGAAATTATTTGTACGTTTACCCGACGCTCTTACAGTGATGAAAAAAATCGTGAGGAAATCTGCGCACGCCTGCGAAGAGATTCAAAGGTTGTGCGTGAAGTCGGCCAATCCGCACTGGGTCGCGTAGACGACTAAGGCCTTAACATCCTACGGGTAGGCTCGTGTCCCTCGTTAAGGAAATCTAATAAGCTGATGATGATGAAACGCAAAGCATTTATCGTATTTCTACTATTATAATCTCAAGCCGCCTAAGTAGCAGGACGGGGGAAGCCGAGGGCGATGTGGGCCACCGCACATGGCCAAGGTCCAAGGGACCTCGCGCCTTGAAGGCCTACAAACGCAATTGCAATTGATAAAATAACAAAGTTTAACAACTAACAATAAATAATAAAAAAACGGCAAGTATCTGGCAATACTAACCTATCACATTATTTTTTAAAGAAAGTATTTAATTACAGTGAGATATTTGCATTATTATGATTAAAAATTACCAAAGTTTTTTTCTCGAAATGAAATCCGTCCTCTGGGGGCCTCGCAAAACAAATTCAGGTCTTGCTTTGAGTTAGTTTTAGTGATGGGGTATTTTGAGAAGTTAAAAAGGGCTACATGGAGCTCTCATATGATTTTCTGTAAAAATGATGGTATAATCATGTCTTGACGACGTTACTTTTAGAGCGTCTAAAAACGTCTCCATGACCGATTAAATATGGATTGCCGTTTCTGGCTAAAGCATTACAAAAGGAGTTCACCTATACTAAAGAGTAGGACTAGCCCCAAAAGGGCTAAGGTAGCAAGGTCTTGCCCCGCCATTGCCGCCTAGGTCCAAGCCGGCAAGATCAGAAGCCTTAACGCGATGCACCGAAGGCATTATTACGCCGTAATACGCATTAATCCGCTGTAATCCGCAATAATCCGCAGCTTCCGAGAGCTCCTGCGGGAGTTCCGCACGAACGGCCCTTTGTGAACGTTGCGTAGGACAGTACGGAAGTAAGGGATGTAGGGTTTTTTCTAACCTTACGACATATTTTTGATATTACTTACGCTGGTATGCAATAAAGGTATGTGAGAGGTAATATACAACTTGACACTATTTATTATTGTCGACCCATGTGGTGTAATTGTTGAGACGTCGGCTCTTACTACAAGGGTCCCAAGTTTGATACCTAGGCAGTACAATCATTTGTGTGCATGAACATGTCTGTTTGTATTGGTCTGGGTATTTTCTATGTAATATTTATGTAACATCAAAAAATATATTAGTATGTTTATCCGTTGCTTAGTATCCATATTACAGGCTAATGCTTAGGTTGGGGCTAGATGGCGCTGTGTGAATGTCAGTGGATATTTATTAATTATTTTAAATAGGTATGTTATTAAATAACTTGCAACTTTCAGCTTTTTTGTATGTAATTTATTATTATCATCAGCCTATAACGGCCAACTGCAGGGCTAATGCCTTGATTGAGCCGTAACCCACCTCGCGGGTCCAATTAGTGGGTGTTACAGACATGTCCATGCACACAAATGTTTGTACTGTCCGGGGATCGAACCGGAACCCTTTACACCACATGGGTCATCGAAACATCCGCCTCGTTGCCCGTTAGCTCTCGTGCAAATGGGTTATAACCCGCGCTCAGTTCGTGGGAACGCAATTTGTTTTTATTGCTTATTTGTAATGGAGTCGGCCGCCCTGTTTTCATTACTACTGCACTTAATTTATACAGTGAAGTAGTTGCTTAAATTTAAAGGCTTCATTTTGTAACACGTGTTTGTTTTAACATTATATTGCGTTTATTTTCCGGTTAGTAAAATGTGAGTGGAGCCGTGTCTTGGCAAGCGGTAGCTTCGGACGCCTCCGGCCCGGTGGACCGACGACTTGCGGGCGGTCGCTGGTGGAGGCTGATGAGGAAAGCAGAAGACCGGGATACTGGCGCACAATGGGGAGACCTATGTCCAGCAGTGGACTGCGATAGGTTGAATAGGATAATAAAATATTAAACGTCGTTAGAACAATGAGATTGAGAGCCATCTGCGCTGGCCAATAGTCCGGTGAAGCTGTAAAGGCCATCTGCGGCTATCAGCAGTAGTCAGTTCGTAAAAAAAATAACAGAATATAAGCGGAGCAGCGAAGAAAAATGTTTCAAAATCGGAATATTTTTTTTTCTACTGAGAGCTTCCGCTGCGTGTGCTGGAAGCAAAAAAGTATGAGTTTGCCAAAAATATGATATGTATAGGTATATATGTATCCACTTTTAAAAAAATGGTTAGGTAATCAGAAAAAACTGATAGTGGCGTTTTACCGTTTTAGTCCCCGGGGACAATACATTCATCATCATCAACTCATTAAACGTCCCCACCGAGGGGCACGAGCCTTCCCGTATAGGGTGATTAGGCTTTAGTCGTCCACGCGGGCCCAGTGCGGATTGGCCGACTTCACGCACAACCTTTGAATCTCTTCGCAGGCGTGCGCGGGTTTCCTCACGATGTTTTCCTTGACCGTAAGAGCGTCGGATAACGTACATATTATTTCGAAAATTCGGAAACACATTAGTACGTGGCGGGATTCGAACCTCAGCCCTCCCGGTAGGAGGGCAACAGTGCATACCATTGACCTACCGCGCTCTACAATACATTAAAAATCTTAAATTAGCAATGCATTCTTAAATTAGCTTTCGCTTTCTAAGCTTCTATGTATAATATATATGTATTTACAAAAAAAATGTATATAAGTACGTTTATCCGTTGTTTAGTACCCATAATACAGGCTTCACGCTTAACTTGGGGCTAGATGGCGCTGTGTGAATGTCAGTGGATATGTATTTATATTATATTTAAATTAGCTATAGGATAATACAAATCGATCTACTTAAGGTATAATTAATAAGGTATCCTGGCAAACAGTATTGGACGCGTCGATAACTGCGTCGGTCGATCGGGCACGACACGCGACCGACACGTGACCGACACGTCCGCGATACGCCGTTTATTTCCTGTTACTGAACTGGTAATTACCTGAATCACCAATCAGGACCTGATGGTGTACCGTCACGGTATACGTACGATAAGAATGTTTAACTGTAGTTTTGTTCCCATAAGCTCTTTGTCCAATTTCGGGCTTCATGACGATTTGTTGATGACTATTTTTTGATTAGACGTTCAAGAAACATCAACAAAAGATTAATATTTATACTTAATTGAAATAATTTGCGTTGTATTTTTTGTACAACAATAACAAGAGCTGATTATAAGGTTAAATAATAAATCTATTTTGACTTTGGAGATTGGGCAATCTAACCGTGTGCGCAAACATGCCACTGGGCATCGAACCCGCGCACCGAGTCGATCGGCAACTCCCAAAGGCCCCAAACGATTACCCGACTCAAATATTTGCGACCGCCCTCTCTATTACCAGTGTTTGCATTCTGTTAATAGCCTTGTCACTCCGAGACGAGATTCAACTCAACACATGGTATAAAAAGATTAACACATGAATCATAATCATTTAATCACCTTTTTTATGTTATAAGTGTACAGGACGGTCGGGACGCTCTCCTGATGGTAAGTGATACCCCAGACCATGACAGAGCGGCATTGAAGGAGACCAACAACTGATAGACAGTTATTATCCTCCATCAATGCCGCACTGCGCCCGTCACCCGAGACAACAGATGTTAGGTCTCTTATACCCGGTAATTTTACTAGCTACAGTGCCCTCATCCCGAAACACAAAAGTGCATAACACTCCTGTTTCACGGGATGATATCTGTCACTGCGGTGGTACCTACCTAGACGACTCCGTATCGAGTCTACCACCTAGTAAAATATTAATTAATTAATATATTTGCAGCATCTCTCTCTCTCTTCAACCTATCGCAGTCCACTGCTGGACAGAGTTCTCCCCCATTTTGCGCCAGATATCCCGGTCCTCCGCTTTCCTCATCCAGTCTCCACCAGCGACCGCCCGCAAGTCGTCGGTCCCTCGGTCCTCGGTCCTACGCTACGCTTGTCGAGACGCGGTCTCCACTCCAGAACTCGTCTGCTCCAACGGCCCGAGGTTCTGCGATTATTTGCAGCATACAGTACATAAAAATGTGGACATAGAGATGTTAAACAATACTACAAATAAACCTTTATCAAGGTATTGTGAATCAGCATTATGTAAGAGGTCCCATTAAAATGATTCTTCCTTTTCAACCTATAGCAGTTTTCTGCTGGATACGGGTTACTCCTATTTTGATATAGATATCTTAAGCTTAAGAATCCGAGTAAAATATTCGTGCAAGTCCACGAATACTTTACTCGGATCGGATAAAAGAAAGAAAGTAAAACGTTTATTGGAAATCGCAAACACAAAGTGACAGCGACATAAACAAAATATTTACAATAGACAAAAACATCAGGATAATAAAAGGATAAACAAAAGAAGATTAACATGTATATACAGCAATTAGAAACGAACGGGACTCGAACCTCGGCTTAGGGTGTTGCAAGAAAGAAACCAAAGGCGATCTGCTGTCATCAACAGCGCTCAATTTGACAAACATATTAAATTATTTATTGTTTTTGCGAATAGTGTCACTCACTTTGCATACCCTACTCATAATCTGTGTGCACGTCACTGTTTCCAAGATAGATATCGATTGGTCATCTACCGCGATCATGTAAAACGAATAAACGTCGGTATGTACTTGTTACTCGGCAAAAGTGTTACTCGGAACATCTCTCACATGTACATATTCTCACAAATGTAGACAAATATTTGATCCCAGGGAGGCCCGGGGCGTAAGCATTTGGCGTCGCGTCGCTTGGAATGCTTATTTCAACTTGTTACATTTGTTGACTTGAAGGGGTGATAGCATTACTTATAAGTTTGTACACATCATTAATTCGGGACTGGGTTTTTTCTATTCAAATGATATTTGTCGCTACGAATGTCGTGATGTTTATTTTAGATCGCGTAGTCAACTTCAGGCATTACAGGTACTGACCATACATGCAAATAAGCAGTGCATACCCTGTACAGGGTTGCCAAACGTACGAGGTTCCTCGTACAAATACAAGATTTGTGGTCTTCCGTACGAGGTACAAGGACAACTTTCAACCTCGTACAATTTTGTTCGAGATTTTGTAATATGATCTTGCTACATATTAAGTACTAGTGACATCTATCAGAACTTGAACTTTTATACAAAAAAAGCCATTGGTTTAGGCGATAATGATACAGGCTTCACACTTAACTTGGGGCTAGATGGCGCTGTGTGAATGTCAGTGGATATTTATTTATTTTATGCAGAATGTAGTAACTAAAGGAGCGTTGAAGTATTACGAAACGCAATGTTTGAATATTTTTGACCCCCTTCGCCCCTGTAACGAATCGTAACGTTTTACGAGACTCCCAAAATTGCGTTACGTATTACTTGAACGCTCCCTATGTCAACCGGGAAAACCGCGTTTTATAAAACATATTGTCCTCCGCGTTAGTCGTCTCTACCAAAAAGTGACATTTTTAAAGTCAAAAGCTAGCTAATGTTTATTTATTTAGTATTTTTTCATGATAAAAGCGATTTTTTTTAGATGTACAAGGTTCGAAAGTCAAAGTACGAGATTTTTAACTGCACAAGTACGAGGAATTTTATTTCGGGGTTGGCAACACTTACCCTGTATATATGTACTACTTACCTTAGTAAAATTTACTACAGACATTTGACCTTTCTCCTCGTTAACTGAAACTGGGAAAAAATGTACCGATGTAAACGACGTTAACTCAACAATAATCGTAAATCTAATATACGTAACACTTAGGTGAGATTATAATTATGGTACATAACCATACCAGAAGTCCAGGTATTCTGATAGACTAAGCGAGTGGGTGGAAAAAAAATCAAAGTCCATGAAAAAGGGTACGTAGTTCAACTATTAATTAATTGAAAGCAAAATAACCCGCCATGATCCAAAACAGAATAGACTAACAATTAAATAGTTGTAAAGCTGCCAAAATACATGTGTAAATAAAACGCAACAGCAAACAATGTCGTCGCTGGCAGAGATCGCTAATAGGATTAAGGCCGCCTCCATTGTGGCCGCGGATTACCCTTTGTCGCGCGTTTTGGGCGGAAAACTCCTGTTTTGTACAATTCCCGGAGTGTTCCTGGGAACTGCTTTTATTCCTGGTTCAAAGGAAGCCTGCTGTTATGTATTTGATATGTTTCTTCTTAGTGAGCGGGGCATTCGAGCGAGAGGTTCAATGATCAGTGGCAGGGCAAGACTGGAAATGAATGTGGGCAAAATATTTTATTTTGCGAGGCCCCTGATGAAATTTAAACTCGAACTTTTATTCATAAAAATGTAAACTTCTCATTGTAAATATTTTCTTTAGGAAACGAATTTGTTAGTTAGGTTAATTTGCCAGATAACTAGTTAATTACCGGTTTTTTTAAATTATATATTTCTAGACTAGATGACTTAATATATCTATAGATATTTGAAGGAAGGAAGTGTCGTGACTCATATTCATATATTTTACGACATCCGTTTTCTGCATTATTAATTAATTACCAATACTGAATTCATTCAAATAAAATATTGAATACGAACTTCAAATAAAAAACAAGTGCTTTTAAATTCGTCTATGTAAGTACGGCTAAGTAGGACTTCTATCAAACATTACGCTCTATTAAATGAACAAATAATAAATTAATAAACGAATTTAAGTCCTTATATTGTAGTACTCAAAACATAACTAAATTGTTAAATTGAACGTCAAGTACAAATTTAAGCAAATGGAGTGCACGGCGCGCTCAATTATAACATCGGAAACAATATCAGCTCAGTTAATAAACAGTAAACAGTTATTAGGGGGGAGCAATAAGCACCGCTTTAACTGCACTCCAATGAACAAATCGTATAAAACGCGACCGAAGCAAAACATAATAATCACAAGCAAAGAGTAAAACAGATAGCGACGCATTTCCAGTGATTTGATGCCTACCCGAATGCTGTATTTGAGAGAATTCGGTAGCATTTGAAATGAGTTAATGATACAGGTTACATGGGCATATGTATATGCCAAAAATATAATTATTATTTGTTTATAATGTAAGTGGGTTTATAATTTAAACAAATTTCGTTTATTGTCACTTCTATGCGTTTATGGGCTAAACAATAAACACCTTGTAACCTTCTTGCACTGTCTTACAAGCTTAATAACCTTTTGACATTCAAACTCAAATATGGCTGACCAATATTGAGATTTTCACTATCATTGTTGTTTTTATTGCCTAGTTTTCCTTTATAAAGACCTCCAAACGAAGAATTCTGGGCTATCGTCAAGCAGTCAGCATCCATGGCCAGCATGAAGAAAGGGACCACCTATAGAGCATGTATCAAATCAAAAGTATTTCAGTACAAAGTCCTATTGTAAGATTCCTAAATAATGAATATAGATAATTGCAACACTTTGTGACTTTTAAAAAAGTTCGAAACAGTTACTGCCGAGTTCTTTTGATAAAAATTTAAAAGTATCTAAATTTTTTAATTAAAAACAATTTTCTCTCGAGATTGACAGATCCAAATACGTACCCTAAAATGCAGTATTTTTAGGTGAAAACTGGTGTTTACCTTCTGTACAACACTATACTCGGCCGGGGCAACTCCAGAGTTCGCAGATTTATTTTATTGTCCTCCCCTGCTCACTCCGGAGTGAAAAACCAGTGCAATATGGTGCGCGCCCTCGGCGTCCTTTCGCGTCAGGCTTACGGCTTGATTGATGTTTTATTGTTTTGAATGTTTTGACGGTTGCCTTGCTCGTGTTATCGTTGGGGTGAGGTTGTGCCGAAGACAGCGTTGCTAGTGTTTGTTGACTGCTTTTTATACCTGCATTTTATATGTCTAAACTTTTTTTTATGCAATCTACTTATAGGTATGCAAAGCTTGCATTTGATGAAGGTATTGCTTATTGGATCCTATGATAATAATAATTTAATTACTTTATGAAATTATCTATTTCTGTAGAAAAATAATAATGCCTTGTATAAATTTATGTATGCAAATGTTTTCTAATAAAACAGATTGTATGTTTTAATAAAAAAAGAATGGGTTTTACAGATCATAATTTCTGAAATAAATAATTCTATTCAAATAAAATGTAAAAAAAAAAGAATTGTGGAGATATTTGTCTAAACGAGAATGTTATATGCATATTGTATGAAATATTGTAGTGGATGATTATAATTTTTCTTTTTAAATTAAATATTGTGTAATACAAATGTACAAATACTTACATGTTATATGAAGAGCGGGACTGCCTGATACAAGTATATGCGTATACTTAAAAGGCGGTCTCAATCACTGACAGCAAAATAATCATTGTGAATTAAAATAAAACATTTTTTCATTTTCAATATATTGCAACTGATATTTAACAAAAGGCGTTTCTATGTTACAACTTAGATAAGCCGCCACTATAATTTATGTCTTTATCTGGATTTCTTTGCTTACGGTAATTCAGGGATCTTTCGCCATCATCTTCATTCAAGAAATTACCATCAGTTTAAACATACGGACTATAAATTAGACATACTTAATAATCTTCGCTTTTAGCATGATTAAGTTATGCGAGGTTTTGTTACATTCTCACAGCGTCATCATCATCATCAGCTCATTAAACGTCTCTACCGAGGGGCACGAGCCTACCCGTATAGGGTGCTTAGGCCTTAGTCGTCCACGCGGCCCAGCGGATTGACGACTTCACAAACAACCTTTGAATCTCTTCGCAGGCGTGCATGAAGGTTTCCTCACGATGTTTTCCTTCACCGTAAGAGCGTCGGATAACGTACATATAATTTCGAAAATTCGAAAACACGGTACGTGATTTGAACCTCAGCCCTCCCCGTAGGAGGGCAACAGTCCACACCATTGTGCCACCGCTCAATGCGCTCAACGCTCACAGCGTCATCTAGCCCAAATTAAAGTTGTAGTCTTTATAACTGACGTAGGCATTAGTAAATAACAAAATACCTTTAATTTAGGACTAACTACTATGTAGTTTGTTAGTTACAGGTGGTAGACTCGATACTGAGTCGTCTAGGTAGGTGCCAGATATTGTCCCGTGAAATAAGAGTGCTATGCACTTTTGTGTTCCGGGATAAGGTCACTGTAGCTATTGAAATTATCGGGTATAGGAGACATAACATCTGTGGTCTCAGGTGGTGTCGGGCGCAGTGCGGCAATGATGGAGAATAATAACTGTCTATCAGTTATTTATCTTCTTCAATGCCGTTCTGTCATGGCCACGCGTATCACTTATCATCAGATGGGCGTCCTCTGTTTGTGTTTACTTCCTAATTTAAATAACCTGGGTCACTTTCCAAATATTAATAGGATTCAAAAACAATTCATACTCTCGATTCAGTGTCTCGATCACAGAGAGATAATCTTGATATGACAGCGCAGGTTTCCTCACGATATTTACCTTCACCGTGAGAGGCGTGAGATCGGAAAACGTACATATAATTTCGAAAATTCGAACACATTGGTGAGTAGCGGGATTTGAACCTGCGCCTGCGGAAGGTCCACAGTCCACATCATTGAGCCACCGACGCACAATGGTATGTATTAAATTTTATCCATTTCAACATCTCTGCCAATACTGAACAACAAGATGGTGACATGAAAAATTACTGTAAATCGAACAAATCAGGGGGGGTTACCGTTACCGCCATCTCTTAAAACAGTGTTACAATAATATTACTTCGTCTTTTCTAGTACAAAAATGCGGACGTATCATTATGCTAATACTGTTTTAAGAGATTGCGCTAACCCTGCTGTTCTGGAGTGGAGACCGCGTCTTGGCAAGCGTAGAGAGAACAATCAGTTTGAAATATAAACAATTAACCATAAAACACGTCAATTAAAACTTCCCACGCCGCATGCGTCTAGCAGCACAAAGGCCAACTTAACGGTCTCACCAAACAAAACAATCTAATTAAAGTCATTCGAATCTCAACGCTCAATCGGCGCCATTGTTGCGGAAACAAGATGGCGACGCACCCGGCGGCCGCTTCCGGCCGCGACAATGCGCGTGCGCCGATAAAAGCGCAGCGCGATATTTTCTGTATTATTTAAAGCAAATACGGCACGATAATTATTTGGCTCGGGTTACTTTGACGTTTGGCAGTTGCGGCCGGGCGGTGGTTCTCAAGCTTCATTCGATGCGTGCTACTTAAGTATGCGTTTTAAATGATACATTACAATTTTTATTGCCAGTAACGAACGGACGCTAAGGGATCGCCTCAAATTTGAAAGTAACCTTTGTATGTGTGAAAATTTAACAGTCAAACAAGTTACTTTATGTTTACTTAAAGGAAAAAAAATATAAAAGTCTTGATTCAGTTTAGGTTACAGAACACTTTAAATGAATGTCAATTAAAGCTATAACTGCTTCGGATGCCAGTTTTCTACTAAGAAGAATCCAGCAACACACGCAGTAGTCACTAAGTTTTTAAAAAAATGTATTTTGTTTAGAATAATATCATTTGTTATCAAAATAATTATATAAAGAAAATTATATTCACAATTTTTATCATATTAAGTTATTGGTAAAAATATAAGCCATGTTGTTTGTTCGGCTCATATGATAGCTAAGTTATCCTCGACTATTGCTGGTACTAACATGTTTATAATATAGTTGTGACATCGTCATCAGCCTATAAACGTTCCATTGCAAGCACAGGCCTGCACAGCCTGACTATCTGGAGAAACCCGTAACTCATCGTAACCCACCACACAGGGGCCCTGTCGGTTTTCTTGTGTTATATATTTTACAAGGAGTTATAATATTTTTTTACTAGCTTTGTCCCGCGGTATTACTTAGATATTTTCTCGCAGTAAAATGTATCCTAAGATATCCGTGGTTAAAGCGCGTGGATTACCTACGCGACATAAGATACGCGACGCGCCGTTAATTGGTTTATTTTTCAAAATTAAAAAGTTTTTCTAAAACTAAATTAGCTAGATTTTTCCTTATTACAAAACACCTGCCAAAAAGGTCACAACCAAATCAGTCCAGCCGTTTCAGAGATTAACAAACAAACAGACAGACAAAATTTAAAAAAATGTTGTTTAGGTGTACGTATATGTGCCGTTAGGTATATAATTCATATGCATGAAAAAAAATGGTTATTTCTATATTACAAACGGACACTCGAATTTTATTTATATTTATAGATTAATGTTTGAGGACCAGTGTCCTCAAAAGTGCAGGGCGGGTCAAGGTTATAATTTCCCGGTGAGTGTTCAGTCCACACAATAGGTGGCACTACGCCCAGCGGTAAATGACTGCAGCACGGGGGTCGGAGTCGCCTCTGTTCCTTTTTAACACTGGGTTCAGATTGTATGACTTTTGGCATTTGATTCTGATAATGAAAACAAATGATTGATAAAAGTCAAAGTCAAAATGCATTTATTCAAATTAAGTTTATAAAAGCACTTACCTATGACCGTCAAAAAATACAGAAAATACAATAAATTTAATATACCAAAGTAGGTAACTAAAGCACAAAAATGAAATTTAAAAAAAATTAGGGATGGGCCGAAATTCGTTTCACATTCGGTTCAACCGAACTTTGGCAGCTTGAACCGAACTTCGTCATTCGGCCGAAATTCTGTTTTTATGCCGAACATTCGGTGCAAAAAAACCATTTTAATTATACTTGCACTTGATAGATAAACACATTCACACATAATAGAAATAAGGTAAAACATCATATCTATAATAATTACAGTGAAATAGAATTAGTATGATATAGGTACCCAGGTACTGGTGGAAGCTGGATGAGAAACGCGGAGGACCGGGATGTCTGGCGCAAAATGGGGGAGACCTATGTCCAGCAGTGGACTGCAATAGGTTGAAGAGAAGAAGAAGAAGAAAGGTACCCATAGTAAAATTTTTTTAATAAAGAAGAAGTAGTCGTCAAATGTCGTTAAAATCTTTGCACACTTAATCAATCACAACATTAAAGTGCTCTGTTTACTGATCCCCCTTAAATATGTTTATTACTTAATTAAACAGCAAAATTAAACTGCCTTAGATAGCATTTTACTTAATTTAAACAACAACAAAATTAAACTTTTCTTTTAATCTGCCTTAGATATTTTTAGTATTTCATTAAACATGAAAATTAAACTGCTGGCTTAAATTTCTCTCCAACCTAGTTAAAACACACGTGAATCTGATATTCTTAATAACCAGTATTAGGAATCTTTCCATACATAATTCTATATATACTTAATCATATTGGACTCCTTAATAGTCTAAATTAAGTTGGATCAAGTTACAACATAAAAAAGGAACCGAAGTTCGGCCGAATTTGTCATTTATACCGAATGTTCGGCCGAAGTTCGTATTCGGTTCAAACCACATTCGACCCATCCCTAAAAAAAATTGAAACTTGAAAAACAGAAGCCTAGCGTGGCATTGGAATTATTAATATGTGTTGTCAATAGAATAATGATGAACTCCAGTTTGGTTAAATTCTCTAAAAGATTGATTAACTTACAAATTTGGTGTTGATTTGTGCGGTGGCTTATTTCGGTTGATTGGGAGGTGAGGTTCATATCTTTCGCATTTCGATTATGTGTACGTTACCAAGCTCATTCGATTAAGTACGCACACGCTACAAGAGATTCAAAGGTTGTGCTTGAAATTTAACAACTATACCTTATCATTGAAGACCTAAAGTGGTGAGTTGGTTTTTGGGTGTTTTTTATTTAGTTAAAGAACCTAAGAATTGACCTTATACTCGGTGACTGGATCAATGTTCTTACAGAATTAACCAAATTTGCTTTGTGTGACAGATTGCTGATGCGCGAGGGTCAATTTGGTTACTTATGTCGTGCAATGCAATGGGCTGCATATCTATAAATAAATAAAAAACAGTTACGAATAATAATTTTAATTCACTCAATATGGGCGCCGACATTATAACACTCTTAATTTACATGAGATATATCCACAACTTAGGTACATAGTTAGCGTAGATTCACATTAATTGTGGACAATTACATGTTTGCTACACATCCGCCATTTTAAGGTACTTGCATTAGTGTTAAATAAAGTATTGGCTTATTTCAATTCTTTTCTCAGCTTAGAAAGAAAGAAGGTTGACATTATTTTTGAGGTATTAGACCATTTACAATGGTTATATAGAATTATACTAGCTATTCAAAGGTTTGAGTGCGTTTCCGAATATTATGAGTTTAAAATTCTAACTACTGAAGAAAACAAACCCAATCACATGGGAAACTGGGGCGCAAATACTTTATCGAGCTCTTTGAACTAAATCGCAACTGGTTTATGTACATATTTACAAAACTTTACATAACTTATTATAAAGTACCTAACGCAAATTGACTATCTACTATATTTTGTTAGTCTAAATTATATACATTATATGTATGTAAATATAAATATTCGAAATTATCAGTAAAAAAGATTTTTAGTATCAACATATTAAAACGTAGGTCGAATTAATTATAAGTTCAAATCGCTATTACCTATACGAAAATTCTATACCGCTAGGGTATGTCAAGAAAAATAAATTATTCACTTATTTGTAAATACAGACATCTCTTTACAACATTAAATTTACAATAACTATGCACAAACTCGACTAATATTATATGGATCCATTTGATACAGTAACTAACACAGTTCTCTAAATAATACTTTCTAGGTCCAAAACTTATAACGAGTAGAGAAGTCACGTTTCGTACCTACATTGAATGTCATCGTTTTGATAGTCTTGAACCCTGTCATCATCATCATCAGCTCATTAAACGTCCCCACCGAGGGGCACGAGCCTACCCGTTTAGGGTGATTAGGCCTGAGTCGTCCACGCGGGCCGATGCGGATTGGACGACTTCACACACAACCTGCGAATTTCTTTGCAGGCGTGCATGAAGGTTTCCTCACGATTTTTCCTTCACCGTGAGAGCGTCGGATAACGTACATATATTTCGAAAATTCGAAAACACATTGGTACGTGTCGGGATTTGAACCTCAGCCCTTCCGGTAGGAGAAGTCCACACCATTGAGCCACCGACGCTCTTGAAACCTGGGATGCGTATAAAATCCAAAACATATTTCTTTACTATCGAAAAGTGATTATATCCTGGAATTTTATTTCCAAAATTTGGGAATTTGCTACTGACTAGGGAACAGAATTTTTTAATCCTAACTTATTAATGTTTCATTTAACTTTAAACTTTAGGTCAGCCGTACCTAATAATTACTATGTTTGCTTTATACTGAATTTTACAAATGCATTTTGGTTATTTTTGCATAGCAGGCACCACTTGTCTATAGCTTCAGACTGGATATAAGAAATTGTGACTACTATCAACTACTACCAAATGTCCATATTCACATACCACGAAATTAATTCAGCTAAGTTGTATTCTATTATTAAATTTATCTATTCTAATGCACAAAACAGACCAATAACGCAAGCATAGAGCATAAGTGCCTATAGGAACGGGCTAGACCTAGTTTAGGTACTTAAGTGTTTTTAAAAATTTCAAATGTAACGTGTTTATGAACAATAAAGATTTTATTATTATTATTATTTATTTATTATTTAATCTGTGGTTGTATCTAATAAATCTCCCATCACCCATCAATTCCCCGTTCAATTCACTCATTCGTTTCGCCAAATTTATTGAAATAGTTTCCGGGTCACAACAGTTTTGAGAAGAAAGTGTTCGGCGCAGTGATTCGTGCAGGATCAATAATTCGAGGATAGGTCGCGCTCAAGAATGGCCTGAACGCCACCCTGCTGGCCTCCTCCGAAGGGCTGGTAGCGGCTTCTTGAGTAGACTCATCCTGGGTGTCCAAAGACGAGTCGTTATTCGAACCACCCACCCCCAAATGCAATTTTCTGGTATGTTTCTTCAGGTCAAAATTCCTGCAGAACCCTTTAGCACATATGTTGCAAAAAGGGTTTCTCTCGTGTGCGTGTGCATGTGGAAGGTCAGGTTGTAAATCTGGTGGAAGGCCTTGTTGCAGATGTTACATTTGTATGCCTTCTCCCCGCTGTGCGTCAGCCGATGGTTCTTATAGTTGCCTTTCTGTGTGAATCCCTTACCGCAAACTCACAGACGAAGGTTTGTACCCTGCATGGATTCTGGCGTGGGTATTTAGAGTTGAGGAGCGGTTGAAGGCCTTGCCACACGTCAGACACTTGTGCGGTTTCTCCGACGTGTGGATGATCTTGTGGCGACAAAGCGTCGAGGCTTGACGGAACCCTTTTCCGCAGATCTTGCAGACGAAGGGCCTTGCGCCCGTGTGCACTGGCATGTGTCTGGTGAGGTTGTAGTGTGCGTTAAATACCTTGCCGCAGTCTCCGCAGGCGAAGCTCTTGTTCTTGGCCGGGGAAGCGGTAGGACCGGTGGTTGAAGAGACCGCGTGGTCAGCGGCTGGGGGTCTTGGACTAGGTGGTCTTTGGACAGGAGACGTTGGAGGTGGAGGCCGGGGCATGTGCAGCTGATGAGCGTATGTCAAGGACACTAAATCTGGTCCATAGTATAAAAGTGGGTAATGGAACGAGTTGCCTTCTCGCAGCTGTATGTATGTTTAAAAGCGGAGTCAAGGAGTTGAGCGCCGTAGGAGAGGAAACCAGGTGCAGGCGGGGGCTCTGGAGAGACTGACTTCTTTCTATCAGGTTCCATCAGCCTTGCGATGGAAAAGTTAAGGACGGCGCGGTCGGCGTGTCGGGGGACTTGGCCGCTCGGGGGACGACTCCCGGGGGCCCTCGGGCCGGGGGCTCGTCTGGAACGGCTGCATGGTGGAAGGATTTCACATCTGAAACAATAACAAAGTTGTTTGAATAAAGTTTTCTACTAATATAGTCATAACTGTTTGCAGAAGGCTTTGCCTGTTTGGTGACTTTGGTTATCCTAGGGGTTGCTGGTAACCAGAGGTACGTTATTTTATGACTTAAAAAGCCTCAAAAGTTGTATTAACATCTTACACAATATTAATTAAAGTTCTTGTTTTATAATGTTTTTATCAGAGACAATAACCAAAACTCTGAGGATAACCTCTTAGAGTTTTGGTTAAACTATTTTTGGTTGACTAAAGTCTGGATTGCAGCCTGCACTATTGGTTCATCAATTATCGATGATCCAGCCCACTCAAAAGTCTTTTACTTACTTTTATATCACCGAAAACCAAGCGGTAGCTTGTGACTAGAATCGATTGCTCGAAAGCTTTTTTGTTCTTAACAATAAAACACTAGTGACACGCCCGGATCCACTTGTGTTAATTAGTGTGCAGTCTCCGCATTCCTAGAATGTCCCGCGGGACAATGCAGTAGGGGCGGGACACGAGGGGGACGGGACACGTCAAAGACTTCGCAATCACTTAAAACACCACATCATTGGGAGAGACAATGCCTGGGTTTCGGGATATTCTCCCTCGGTAAATCATGAACTTGCGACTGAAGTGACGATTATTTCAAACGTATATCACAGGCTCAAATAATATCAAAGGATTGATATTATTTATAGCGTCGCAATGGCTTAAGCTGAGGCGGAACCTTTTGACCTTTGTCAATGTTTATAGTTTTATTTTAAAGAACAATTTTTTTTGGTATTTTTTTTGTCTATTGTGTATTTTTTTGTAAAGGTCAATATTTTTTTTTCTTTCTTATATATCGGCAGTTGTTTTGTAACAGTTTTATTATCAACATTATATGGTGGTGCTTCATGATCTCTATTATTCCAAATATTGGCATTCAAAAACGTAAACGTTTGAACATGTAGGTACTTGTCAATACCGTTTGTGAATACCCCCGCAACGCCCTAAGCCGAGGTTACAGTCCCGTTCGGGGACGCCCTTAGGCTCGTTGTGTAAACTTTAAGGCTGAGAGCCATCTGCGCTCGCCAATTACCCGGTGAAGCTGTAAAGGCCACTTGCGGTACCAGTAGTCAGTTCGAAAAAAAAACCGTTTGTGACTTAACAAATAGAAACGTATTATTTTAATGGCGTATAAAATTGCAAATCATATATATAATATTGTATTAATGATTATTTTATACCTCAATTCAAAATATTGACCAAAATGTTTTGCTGATTTATTCAAACCCGGGACTTCACTAGTCGTCTTCCGATTCTCTAACCGCCACACTTCCGGGTCTGAGAATAAGCATTTTCCAACTTAAACTCGTCAAACGCACAATACCGTCCTATTTTTAATCTGCACATTGTAAACATGCCTAATTAAAACCACACAACTCCGACTTTGACACGTCGCCAACCCTCCCTCGCCCTCGCGAGAGGGTTGACAATCATCGCAGCAATTAACCCGGGTACAATAGACCCGGCCGGCAGGGTTAACCCGCCGAATATGCTCGTGCGGTCGCCAATACCCCGCGCTGTCTCTAATTGGATCGAAGTTTTAGGCTCTATTAGATTTGATGAATAACGTCATTGTGTGCTTATTTTATTAATATTTCTATTGTTGTCAATTATTTTATTTTTTAGTGTTCTAAGCGTCGAGTTAAGATTGCTTTGTTTTAGTTGCAGTTTTAATTTTTGAAAAAACTTCTTTCCGTCATTAAATTCTGCATCTCATGATACTAAACAGTCCTAACTACAGGCTAACATATTTTCGGAGATGATTGGAGATTTGTGTCGTGCACACTAGGATTCCAACAAAATGCGCTCCTAAGGGCACTAACAACACATAGTAATTAAGTATAGTCGATTTTCAAAATTCTGATGTCATTCGATGCGTAATATTCATACCTCGAGGGCATTTTTTGTTTACTTTGATATTTTGAAAAATTAGGCGAATTGTAGCACTTTCTAAAAAAAAACCTCTAAAATCTCTGTTTTTTTTCCATAATTTTTGAAAAAGTATCAAACGATGTTTCAAAATTTTAACACGCCATTAAATTTTGAATCTCACGATACTAAACAGTCCTGGCTAACTTGCATATTTTCGGAGATATTGCGAAATTGATGCGAACCCTGAAAACGAACATATAGACATCTTAATGACAAAAAATATTTTTGATAGGTACTTGAAAAAAAGCGCTCAGTGGTTTCGCCTGTTGAGAATGGAAACACCCAAGAAAACTCAACATTACAGCCTTTTAAACAATGATTTAATGTTCAAATATTTTAAAAACAATACTAAAGTAACAAACTAAACAAAAATAAACTTGAATCCCATTTGTAAATAAATACTTATACATTGCACAAATAAAACAGTACCTTCTTTCAGTGGTACTTAAAAAAGTATATTCATACTATACTGTCATTGATTGCGACGAGTGATGGCCGGCGTATTTTAAAACAATGCATATTTGGTTTTTAGCCCTAGTTGTTGAAACAATGGTAAGGGTAGAAAGTACCCCTCGCGCCGTGCACGGTTAACCCGCAAAATATGGTCGCGTTAGCTCTCAATACACGGGTCCTTTGGATGGGCCCTAATAAAATTTAAGATTATTTTTTAAATATAAATCATTTTAAATATAAAACTGTCTTGGCTTTAGTTGAGTGGCCACCATTTTCTAAACTATTGTACTTTTTTTAACTATTTCACTATTTTTTAAACTATTCTGTACGTTGAACAATTCATTAAACCAAAATAAATATTTTTCTTTCTTTCCTATATTTAAGGGTCACACCGGAGTTCGGTCGAGCGTCCGTGGTGTTGCCTTCCGATAATGACTTACGCGTGCCCTTTTCCATTTTAACTAAACGTGAAGCCTGTATTATGGGTACTCAACAACGGGTTAACATACTTAAATATATTTTTTTTGTAAATACATACATATTATACATGGAAAATACCAGACCAACAGACATGTTCATGCACACAAATGTTTGTACTGCCCGATGATTGAACCCGGAACCCTTGGTGTAGCAGTCGACATCTCGACCATTGCACCACATGGGTCGTGAAACATATAATTCCGAAAATGCAAAAATTCGTACGTCTGATTCGAACCTGCACACTCCAGATCGTTTGGTAAGAGTCACCTGACCCACTGACGCTCTTCAATCTTGTACTTTGGCCCATTTTAT
This sequence comes from Leucinodes orbonalis, assembly GCA_019425675.1. Lineage (NCBI taxonomy): Eukaryota > Metazoa > Arthropoda > Insecta > Lepidoptera > Crambidae > Leucinodes > Leucinodes orbonalis. The sequence continues at coordinate 58,698 of PQWD01005065.1, read as the reverse complement.
TCTAAACTTATTTGTGTGCTTTCGTCCACAGAACGCTTACGGAAAATATATTATTGTCAAAGCATATTATGCTCATAAATAAAACGGGAGTCGAATCTCAACCCCTGCCAGGTGGCCGTGTTGTGCCAACAATAAAGCTCGCAACCACCGCGCTATTGTTTCACAAGTATTGTTTTATTAGAATTGCTCTTAGGAATTATGGCGATATATTTCGGCCTTTGTTAAAACGCTTGATGTTTTCGTGTGTTTTAATATTTAACGGCTTTTTTTGTAAACTGCCGCGATCGCTTTGTAGGTTTCTTTAAAAAAAATATATATCTTTCTATTAGAAATAAACCATTTGGACGAATCTACTTTCAACCCATCCCTAACTCAAAAACTATTAATACTTAGGTATATAGGTATTTCATGAGACCTGCGATGAAGATTTCCATAATATAAGTCGGTTGACATTTCATTTCATTTCGGGCCCGTATTCTGAAACGAGACTTAAGCGTTGATCTTTACTTTAGTAAAATGAGAAAAGGATAGCGCACTATGCAATAAATAGCATCATCCCTTTCTAACTCAAAGTCGATGACACCTACAGCCACTTAGCGTATTAAAGTGCACCCTTGCAGATCTGTAAAGGTATCATGTCATCTCGACACAATGACGTAATCGGTCGGTTATCAGCTATCAGCTATCATAATTACTCAGCGCGTCGTTATCAGCGCATCTCATCACGGCTGATATCCGATAGGGCACACCGCCTTCACGGTCGCCACAAAGATGCGACTGAAGGACGATTTTTTCCAAATTAAAATCAAATTATTTGAAAATATAATGTGTTATTAGTACTGCTGAAACATTCAAATCAAATGAAATCAAAATATCTTTATTCAAATAAATCTTTATGTGATAAACACTTATGTAATAGTACACTATGAAGGTAACCACCGAAGACCAGTATCGTGGTGTCTTCGTCAAATGGCATATACTGAATAGGATGCCTTCCCTATTTTTTATTTGAATTAAGAAGCAATATAACTATGGGATACCGTAAGGCACCAATGCATTGCCCACCCTCCCCCTCCCCTCGTTTCACACAGCAATCTAAAATAAACGATAAGGTTACTATAGACCACGACGTCATCCACCAGGGAACTACACCGGAGGCGTGGTCCAGAAGCGTCGTCGTCTTATTCTTCAAGAAGGGTGATAAAACTCTCTTGAAGAATTATAGACCGATAGCGCTTCTGAGCCACGTCTATAAGTTGTTTTCCAGAGTTGTAGCGAACCGTCTCGCCATAAGACTCGACGAATTCCAACCACCGGAGCAGGCTGGGTTTCGAAAAGGCTACAGCACCGTGGACCACATCCATACTGTTCGGCAGCTTATACAGAAGACCGAAGAGTATAACCAGCCGCTGTGTATGGCATTTGTGGACTACGAGAAAGCCTTCGACTCCATCGAAACCTGGGCTGTTCTGGAGGCTCTGCAGCGATGCGGTATCGACTGGCGATATATCGAGGTGATGAAGTGTCTCTCCAACGCAGCGACGATGACCGTTCAGATCCAAGACCAGCGGACAAGACCCATCCAATTGCGTCGTGGTGTGAGACAGGGGGATGTTATATCCCCGAAACTGTTTACAAACGCATTGGAGGATGTCTTCAAGACCCTGGACTGGTCTGAACGAGGCGTCAACGTCAATGGAGAGTATATTTCTCATCTGCGCTTTGCTGACGATATCGTCATCGTTGCAGAGTCATCGGAAGAGCTTGCTGAGATGTTGAATAGCCTAAATGAATCCTCCGACGAGTTGGGCTTGGCATGAATTTGGACAAGACGAAAGTCATGTTCAATGACCATGTCATGCCACAACCGATATGCGTCGATGGCATCCTTCTCGAAGTTGTGCAAGAATACGTTTACTTGGGCCAAACCATTCAACTTGGCCGTCACAATTTCGAGAGGGAAGCTAGTAGGAGGATTCAGTTGGGCTGGGCGGCATTCGGCAAGTTACGTCAGGTCTTCACGTCGACAATTCCGCAATGCTTAAAGACAAAAGTCTTTGAGCAATGCGTCCTACCCGTACTTACATACGCAGCTGAGACATGGACACTGACTGCGGGATTGGTTCACAAGTTCAAAGTCACTCAACGCGCAATGGAGCGAGCTATGCTCGGGGTCTCTCTTAGGGATAAGATCAGAAATGATTTAATCCGTAAGAGAACTAAAGTTACCGACATAGCCCGCCGGATCAGCAAGTTGAAGTGGCAGTGGGCTGGTCACGTATGTCGCAGAACCGATGGCCGTTGGAGCAGACGAGTTCTGGAGTGGAGACCGCGTCTCGGCAAGCGTAGCGTAGGACGCCCTCCGGCCCGATGGACCGACGACTTGCGAAAGGTCGCTGGTGGAGGCTGGATGAGGAAAGCGGAGGACCGGGATATCTGGCGCGAAATGGGGGAGACCTATGTCCAGCAGTGGACTGCGATAGGTTGAATAGGTAGACCACGAAGGCAATTACTGTATTATTATATTTATTAACAGTAATGCCGTTATTAATAATAGTGCGGAATCTGGATAATCTTTAAAACTGACTCGCTATTGCGGTTTATGACATACAACAGATCGACATAATATAGATAATTTAAAATATATATGTTATAATGTTTTTCAGATATTCCGAAACAATTTATGTGCTGACCAAGGTGCCATTTGTTTATTGTACATAAGGGTTTAAAAAACCCTCTTTTATTTCAACTGGTTTAAAGGGTTAGTCTGCAAGATCTCTTCCAGCAATTAACGATTTTTTTACTTTGCATAGTCTAAGATTTGGGACAGTAGATTCTTAAGGATTGAGGTACCTACAATTTTTACCGTTTGGCGATGGAACTCTAATATACAGAGAGTTCATTATTATTCTGGGATAATTTCACTGTTTAAAATATTTTAATCAATACATTTTCGATCCCTAATTTAATCCGGATGTCGGAGCGTTGTGGCGACACCTCCCTAATCCTCGTTTATCAAACAATATTCAAACAACAACCTACTTTATATCAAAGCTAACAGGGTCCATAATGTAATAAGGAACTTTGGATAATTCAAGCACTTTCTCCTGGAGGGTCATTGAGAAAATATACAAGGAAATCTCGACTTTATTAATCTTTATTAAAGCTGATTTCCTTCATGGCACAATTTTCAAATCGGATCTTCAAATAATGGCAAGATTATGACTTATTGTTTGGGAATATGGTTTATTTTCGTGTGCAGATGACTTGAGAAGAGAGGGCCACTAGATTTGATGGGTTTGATGTTATTAGACATGTTGGGTTAAGTTATTAGATGCACCACTTACATAGTTTAATTTCTATTTTGTGCGTTTACATGGGGATGCAATTGATTTAGAAATCCGATGCATTATTCAAGTAAAAAGGTACTAAGTATAAGTTTTAATATATTCATCATAAGCCTATAACAGCCCACTGCAGGGCACAGGCCTTACAGCATAGCTATGTGGAGATTTGTAACCCACCAGGCTGGTCGAATACGGAATAATGTGTTAACGACCACCATTTTGAGATTGTAGCAGTAAAAAGAAAGAAAAAATTTTTATTCAAATAAATCTGTTACAGATACTTTTGAATCGTCAATTCTTATTATTATTATATTTATGACTCTACCACCGGTTCGGAATAAGTAGGATCTTCGAGAAGAGCCGGCAAGAAAATCGAAGTGACCGAGGCACCTAAGGAAGATCAGTGTCGAGGCGCCTCGTGTTGCCTCGACACATGCTAAGTATGTACCTTTTCAACTAAGATAAACAATAAATTAACGAAATGCACAATCACGAAGAAACATCAACCGAAAAGCTGCTTGACACATTGACTTACTGTTATATTTATGACATAAAATTGTTCATTAAAATTTTGACCTTAACGCGTCATTAAAGGGTACAAAATCAAAAGCACGAGCATACCACTATGACATATAGAGTGCGACATGATTATGAATGAAAATTCTGCCCAACTGACGCGATGGGCAGACTTTAGTCGCGGACACTTGCACACACTATGTATATGGACATCGATTTGTTGAATTTGTTCAACTTAGAGACGGTAGAGTTAGGCTGTTAGATTTAGGAGCTTGGGTTAACATGTGATCAACGGCGGATCCAGGGGGAGGGTCATAGGGGTCATGACCCTCCCCTGAGCTATTTTAAGTACTATACTAACGTACATTACAAAATACCTTATAAGTTCTTTACTTGACTACTACTATGTGACCCCCTCCTGGCGCCTAACCTGGATCCGCCTTTGCATGTGATTTGTCTTTTTCACAGCAAAAACATTTAAATCGTCAATTTTAATTGTCATATGTTTTATGACTCTACTCGAAAAAGTAAAACTCGAAAGTCACTCTTTTCAACTTTATAAATATGAGTTTCTTGCCGGAAGCTTCTTTCTGACCGAACTTGTGTAAGAGTCGCTTTACTTTTTTACTTCTTTCTTAATTGACGATTCAAAAGTGTCTTGTAAAGACTTTAATGAAGAAAAAACATTTTGAGTTTGAGTTATATTAGTTTTGGTCAGAGTTTTGGTTGGTTTGAGTTTTGTCATTTACATACACGAAACTATAAAGATCTTTATTACAAAGATTTTTCACTACTTAAGTTTTTTTATTCTCTGCGATTGTTTGCAGTATCATTTGAAAAGAGTTCGGTTGGTTGCGTTGGGTTTTCATGTGACCGATATGGTATTAATTATGAGGGATTTCTACCATTTAATTTCACCTTCCTTAGTCATCACTAAATATAGAATGGTTAGACAATGGCGATATAATTTCTAAAAACAAGTTTTTAATTATTACATCGTAATTATTAAGCTGCTTATTAACTGGTGCTATTCTAAATCTGTTAATAGATATGGTGGATTTTGTTTCTTCTGAAAATTATATTTAGGTAGGTGCCATACTTAAACCAGTGGCGCTGGCTAACATGTGTTTAATGTTCCTGTGCGACACATAATAATGATATCAGCATCAGCTCAGCGTCCCCACCGAGGGGCACGAGCCTACCCGTAAAGGGTGTTTAGGCCTTAGTCGTCCACGCGGATCTAGTGTGGATTGGCCGACTTCACGCACAACCTTTGAATTTCTTCGCGGGCGTGCGCAGGATTCCTCACGATGTTTTCGTTCACCGTAAGGGACGTTATCCGACACGTACATATAATTTTTAAAATTCAAATCACATTGGTACGTGGCGGGATTTGAACCTCAGTCAGAGGGTAACAGTCCACACTATTGAGCCACCGACTCATAATATAAGAAAAGCTAAATATGAAAAAAATATGAATTGATTTTCCTGAGACTTTTATTGAAATTGTATAGGTATTTTTATTCTTTTCCGTGTGTTTATCATAATGCCACACACATGTTTTATTAAATTCATCGATAATTTTAATCAAAGTGGTATTTATAATACCATGGAGTTAGTTTATCGAACCTTGCCATTCCTTTTTTCAAGTATCTCAATAAATCACGAAAAAACCACTAGAGCTACGCCAAGCCGTTTAATTTCACAATGGAATATTAATAATTGTCAATTTGAACGTAAATCCGCCTACTCCATTCACCGCAGAAATCATTTTGTCATCTTAGACTCGTCTGTCGTTAATATTTTTTTCTTTTTGCTTCATACCCGGCATTTTTTTCGTTATCTTCGGAAATAGCGAGGCGTGATCCACTACAAAAGCAGGTCTATAGCAATCAAACTCCGCGAGTGATCGCGCCGACATCTGTCAAATCAAGACGCCATTACCGACCTATTTGGCGGGAACGTGCAGGGTTGGCGCACTGAGTTTTTTTTTCAATTAAACTTTAAACCTTCAAAATACAATAATTTGATAATATTTTGCATGATATTTATAAAAAGTGTGTTCGAATTTGCGTCCCAGGCAGTACTGAAGCTACATAGTGGATCCATCTATTCACCATCTGCCTTTACTTTCAAGATTGAGACATTTGATTTGGCAGGCGGCCCTTGTCTGTATTAATATCCCAGAAACTAGTCCAGAGTCGACTCCATTCATAGCTATTTTTTTTCCATATTTGCAATAGTCTTTGCGCGCGGGTGTTTGCATACACTCATAGTGCAGGCAGAGTGAGCGACCGTTTGGTATAGCTTAATATCACCTATTGTTTCAAAAAGCCTCTACATATCTTCATCTCCATATCTTCATGAAAAATTCAAGGAACCGTTACCAAGGACCGTAAACTCCTATCGAAAGTACATACAAATATAAAAATCGTTTATTGCTAAATGAGTTTCATTACAAATACCTACGTGATTCCTGTTGCTTACACCATTTTAAAGTACGTTCATTTATTTATCAGGGTCATTCAATAATTCTTGTGTAAACTTTAAAAAATCTAAAACTTTGTGTGAGTGCCAACCCTAACTACAAATCCGATCATTAGAGGCCCCGACCCGTCATAGACTGCTGTCAACACGCCCTTGCTGTCCCTCTCCAACGCCCTACAACCATAACCCATCTTGCTCTCAATCCCATAATCTGGGTGTTGGTTTGACAGGAGTCATTAGAACCGTCCAGAATAACCTGGCCTTCCCTTCGCGTTGTGGATCTTTGGTTAATAAAGATATTACAGGTCAAGTTATGTTGGTTATCAAACTGAAATAATACGAGAATTGCATAGGAAAGTGGTGTTTATTTATGATTCCAAAACGCGTCTGTGGTAATTGAAAATGGTTATTGTGGTGGGATTGTTTGGTGTGGGGGAGTGGTATTTCCCGGGCTATTAAGGAATACAACTGTTCTGCGATTTTCCGTTAATAATCCGCAAATTATTGCTGATATTGTACCAAACGCACCCTCTGGTTGCTCGTTATTAAATAAATAAATACATGTACAGCTTAAAAGTTTGCCAGCTATTAATCAGATTCAAGTATAGAAACTGGGTTTGGTCCGTGGTCTTAATCGCTGTATAAGATACGTACTTTTCATACTATCCTGCAGTAAAACGAAGCCTCCTCAGCAAAGATAGATAAGCCACCCGTGCCTCAAAAACGAAGAGAGTACAGTTTGTACTCTTTTGTTTAGGTAAATGTACGCTCATTCGAAATATGTGTATGTGTGCTGTTACTGCATTGGGACACTTTTTTCAATTGTTTTGTGAGCATATCACGAATCTATACTTTTTACATCATTGGATCGAGTGCGATGGTTGATGTGACTTCAACGTCGATGGTTTAAAATCTTAAAAAAATGCGTTACGTAATACTTGAGTCTTATACGCTCCCCAATGTGACTTGACTTTGCGGTCTCTCCATACCATCACCCAAGGGTCCCGTCTTCGCACCTATCAAACATTGGCAAACATCAATCTGACGCGCCCGGGAGTCGAAGCCGCGCCAATTACACCCTGCAAATATTGACAGGCGCCGCGCGACGCCATATTGTTTGACGTCTGAGACGCTTCTAGATAAATAGCAATTTACAAATAAATAATTTTATGTATTTTTAATTTGGCATCGAAGGTACATGGCTTTATTTTTGAGTTTGCGTGCTCCGGTATGACAAACATTCGTGATTAGGCTATTTGTCATTAAGTACAAACTTTCTTACCTTTGACGACCCATTTGGTGTTGCGGTTGAGACGTCGACTGCAACACCAAGGGTTCCGGGTTCGATCCCCGGGCAATACAAACATTTGTATGCATGAACATGTGTGTTTCTAATGGTCTGGGTGTTTTCTATGTATAATATGTATGTATTTGCAAAAAAAATGTATTGAAGTATGTTTATCCGTAGTTTAATACGGGCTTCACGCTTTACTTGGGGCTCGATGGCGCTGTGTGAATGTGGATATTTATTTTACCTACGTAGCTAGGTATAAGAGGTATCATTCTTTTGGAGGCTGGGTTTGTGGGCGGAATGGCGTAGGCTCGATTGACGATCGAACAAGTTTATTTATTTACTAGCTGTTCCCCGCGGTATTACCCCGCGGTATAAGATGTTCTCCCGCAGTAAAACAACCTAAAAGCGCGCAGCACACGCGACGCGCGGCGGCCGCGCAGTGAAACAATGCTTTATTTTTAAAATAAAAAGTAGGTACCTATTTTCTTAATACAAGTAGCCTACATTTACCATATTACATCAGCTACCAGCCAAAGTCCCGTCCAAATCGGTCCAATCGTAATAATATACCTATAGATTTCGACCACCCATTTGGAGTAGCGGTTGAGACGTCGACTGCAACATCAAGGGTTCTGGGTACGATCTTCGGGCAGTACAAACATTTGTATGCATGAACATGTCTGTTTGTAATGGTTTGGGTGTTTTCTATGTATAATATGTATGTATTTGCAAAATATATATATATATAAGTATGTTTATTCGTTGTTTAGTACCTATAATGTAGGCTTCACGCTTAGGCGCTCTTGGGGCTAGATGGCTCTGTGTGAATGTCAGTGGATATATTTAGATATTTATAGATGGTGACGTACTTTCATATGAGTATCACCCCTAAACACTTGTTCGATAGGAGAGCTATAATTTGTGTATAAATTCATTAGCCCTGCACCTGCATCCCTAATTTCACTACAATGATGTCATTCTTCGCGTTAAATTTGACAGTAATTCGACGCGAGTGAACCCTTTCACACATAGGTGTCAGAAGCGATCCAGACGAGCTTACTCACAACTTTTCTCACCCCCAAATAATTAGATAACAGCCCTCTAATAAGATGGGCACAAGTCATGTGTGAGGAGGTGATTTAACACGCACAAAAAGGTCCCGGAGGGGGTTGGATCGGTCCACCTGACCCCAGGTGGAGCCCTCCGCCCTCTCGGGGAGAGGGATTGATAGCATGGATAATACAGAGATAGGTTACCGATATTCAGAATAACTACGCGGTATGTAGTTATGAAATGTTTAACAATGTGGCTGTCTGTTAGATTATTTGTATGGTTACCAGTGTCACCTTAGCCCTTATGTAGCTAGAATAAGCACTTTCCCGTATAGGTGAACTCCTTTTTTAACGATTTAGCCCGAACAGAGCAATCTAGCTCTTTTCACTGTCTTGCAAATACTACCAAATTATGACGTTTTCGAGATGCTAACAAATAATTTTTGCTATTTCATCGGTCACGATGACTTTATTTAGACGCTCTAAAAAAAGACTTCATGACATTATAATTTCAGCATTTTGGGTTTAAAGATATTTATTTCTCATAAGAACAGATACAGTTCACTTACAATGAGAAAAAAAAACATAATAGTTAATTCTAAAATAAGGCGCAGCGCAACTGCATAAAACTTGTACATTAAATACACAATAGATAACAACGATAACTGATAATAATATAAGTTGGGCCCGTATACACAGCACAAGCAGGCGCACGTTTTTTTCATCAAATCGACTTGCCTACCGGTTCTGGCTCGGCGCGGCTCAATACAATTGACAATTTTTAGAACAGAAAAACTTTTGGTACTATATCTGAACTTTTTCATTTCTCAAAAAGCCCTTTTTCGAAAACTGAGGTGGCAACACCGGTGGTTCAGTAGATTTAAAAAATAAATTTCATGTAAGTTTTATCACTAAGTACATAGAAAATGTCGCTTTCTCTGTCTCTATGCTATGCTTAAATCTATAAAACTACCCAAAGGATTTTGATGGGGGTTCTTTTAATAGATAGAGTGATTGAAGACGAAGGTTTTAATGTATAATGACATCTATCAAATAATGGATAAACACTTTTATTTTTGAGGTTTCTAATATGATGTCATAAATAATCACATTTTTCCGCTTCCATTGCAAACGCAGGCTGAACCCTACGATATTTATATATGTTTCATGTTCATTATGGTTCAATAATTAGTGTGAATGTTGTACACTTTATTTGTAGTGTATTCGCACCCGCGCGAAGCCGTCATTAGTTATATCTTATAGAAATTGTTTTTAAATACAACGAGACTCGTTGGATACTAGGTTCCACAGCGTAAGTGGCTTAATGTTAGGCAAATTTAGGGCATTGCATATTCTTTTTTTTATCATCTATAGCAGTCTTTCCCAAAGTGGGCGATAACGCCCTCTTGTGGGCGCTGCAGGTCTCAAGGGGGGCGGTAAGAGACCCAGAAAGAAAATGATTAATTCAATAATTAATTAATTCAATTTGAAGTTATAGTGGTTTTCAAAAAGGTGAAAAAATGGGGGCGCTAAAAAAATATTTATTCTCAAAGTAGGCAGCAGACAAAATAAGTTTGGGAACCACTGATCTATAGTCATTTGACCGCCATCTCACTTGATGGTAAGTGATGATGCGGATGTGGATGGTTCATGGCTGCCTAGAAACAGCCTATTCACTCTTGCCTTGAAGACGGCCAGGTTGTAATGATCGGGGAACACATGAGGAGGCAAAGAGTTCCATTCCTTTGCGGTGCGCATTATTCATCTGTGTTCCTAATCATGCTTGTGTAACTAGCCCGAGCTATACCTAGGTATTTACTATTACTCTAGATTATTAGGTATCTAGTTTAGTCGGAGCGTCGAGTCTAGATTGTAGAATGCCACGTTTGCAATGACTATTATCAATTTGATAGAGTCCTCAGTTTGGTTATAATGACATGCGGGTTAAATAAGCCGATTTACTTAAAAGAGAGTTACAAATAAAACTCGTAAGAGGCCTTTAAGTGCTTCTGTAACAATTTGTTGTTATACATTGTTTAAAAGAGGGTTTTTTATAATAAGTATGTCCCTCTCATTGTTTGTAAAGTTTCATAAACAAATACTTAAAAATAATATTGACGAAGGGTTGCCCAACCCAATGTGCAGTGGAGAGGGCTATTACAGTTTTTCCCTACGTGATTGGATCCCAAATGAGGACATCCGTGGAAGGAATAAAGTGACCGACAACCCGCAGGATTAGCAAATTGAAGTGGGCAGGCAGGGCCATACACTACCCGAGTGCTGCTATTTTTATTGTTTAGATACCAGCAGCAGAATCCGGCTTCGCGCGTGTAAGTAGGATCTTACTACTTATCTACCTATTTGGAGTTTATGTTAGAATTCTTAATTTTTCGAAAATTTTGTGGCCTATTTTTTTTTTTGCTTATGTAGGCAGACGAGCTGGCGGCCCATCTGATGGAAAACGGTAACCGCCGCTCATGGACAACTGCAATGCTAAGGGCAAAGCCATGCCGCTGCCTATCAAGAGGAAAGGGCTCTCTTTAAACCTCGTTTGAAGATGGACATGTCGTAGTTATTAGGGAACACCGAGGCTGGGAGGTCGTTCTATAATTTGCACGCACGCGGAAGGAACGATCGCTGGAAACGAACGGTTTTGGAAGCGAGAGTTTCCAGGTGGTATGGATGGACCCTAGCTCGGCGTCGAGTCGTACGATGGTAAAACGGTGACACCGGATGATGTCAAACGTTCCTTGGAGCACTCACGATGAAAAACCTATAAAACACAAAGAGAGCTAAAGTCTCTCCGGAATTCCAAGACTCAAAACTGTTAGTGAGATCAGAATCACCGACAATTCAGTAATTTCAGAGCCTATGGTGTTTAGTTTTAAGGTTATGTACTATGTATATTTTTTATTGGAAAGCTTTCCGTAAAATTGTGTTAACCTTGTGTCCCGATGTGGCGTGCAAATTGTTGAAGCATCGATATTAGTTAGGGATGAAAACATCCACTTATATAATAATAAAAATAATACACATGCTCGATGTACACATCACAACTCATTATTTTGTCTCACAAAGCCTCTACGTGTTGGACTCATGTCCCCACGCAAGCTTCAAAGGACCGGTCTATGAACCGTGAACTCCTAACAGAGACTACAAAAAATAATAATAATAATAATTTATTTCCCAAACTATACATATACGTTCGCTTGAATTTTAACCTACCTCCACACTAGGCAATGCCTGTCTGTGGAGGGTATAATGATGTTTACAGATGACAATTATACACGGACTACGTTCATTTAAACTATAGCACTATGAATTATACATTTAATTAACAAAGTACACTTCAAAAATGGCGCTTCAGTAGGTGAAGTGAGTGTGCATGTGGGACTATTTAATTACTGAATAAAGATTTTCTGCTTCGTCGTAAGTGAGGCTCAAGAGTGATTTGTGTAATAAAGCTTTTGCTTCCCTTAAAGATTTGTTGACAAGTTTGAGACGATTGACTAATTGATTATGGATGTGAGGGAAGAGGTGTAGTCTGAAGCGCTGAGCAAAACCTGTTTTAGATCTTAGGGTTGGAATTTTAAAAACCCTTTTATTCCTCATGCGGTGTATTCCTAGATGCGACTACTGTTCGGTGGGAAGAAACCACTGCTCTGAGTATAAAGAGCTTTCTTACGCTAAGTACCCCAAATTCATTGTACAGTGCCTCTGTGGGATAGCGAAAAGGTTTAAAGAGAGCCGTCTTCAATACTCCTCTTTGAGGTCTCTCTAGAACAATAAGTGAGGTTTTAGAAGCACCTCCCCAGGCAAGTATACAATAGTTTATGATGGATTGGCACAGAGCCAGGTAAACCATTTTTAATGTCTCGCAGTCAGCCACCTCCCGAAGATTTCTCATGACGTATATGAGTTTTCTCACTCTGCAAGACGCAGTCGCCAGATGCTCTTTGAACGTGAGTTTCTCAACCATTACCACTCCCAGATATTTCAATGAACTATATATAACGATTTACTTTATTTTGTGCCATTCTGTTTAGCTTGAGATTTTTCAATTCAATTCAATATTTATTAGAAACCATAATGTAGTACAAAGATGGTGACATACACAGATTTCCCAATACAGGAGATGGGGCAAGCCGCGTTTTTAAGTGCGACAAATGTAAGCTCAACGAGCATACACTGGCTGCCAGTTTACGCTCTGTGAGACGAGTCAAGACGCACGAATATTAGAAGAAATTATCGTTTTTTCCCAAAATGCCATCCTGTGTAATTGTAACATGCCATCATCGCAATGAATCAGTCAATTTATCAAGAAATATAATAACTTTTCACAGGTAAGCACCGAAAAGAAATTGCGTCACTGGGACTGCTTATAAACTTGGCGGCTTGTCCAGTCTTATTGTATATTCGGATGTCTGTGTGACATACATAATTACAGATCATTATGGACCCTTTAGGGCAATTTTAAGAAAGGACGTCTTATTAAAAAAGCTTTAATTTAATTAAAGTTATTGTTGAGTTTTTGAGATTAATATAAGCAGATCGCTCTAACGACTTATCCAATAACGGCAACTTTTACTCTTGATTCTTTATCATTTTGCAGCTGCTTAATACGCAATTAGGAGCTCTATCATGATAAGCTACAAAACGTCAAGTTCTTAAATGTTATTGATCAAATAATGATATTTATCAAATTAGTTGTATAATTTCTCTCTACTCTATAAATCCCAGTTCCCTGCTGATCATAGGTTTTCCTCACACCCAATTTCCACCAGCGACCCTTCCGCAGTCGTCGGTCCATGGTTTTTTATAGGGTAAGGGACAAACGAGCAGACAGATCACCTGATGGAAAGTGAATACTGCCGCCCATGGACATTTGCAGCACCAAAGGAGCTACAAGATGCGTACGCTATTTTCTTGAAGGTCTGCAGATCGTATCTGTCCGGAAATACCGCATCGGCAACTCATTCCACAATTTTGTGGTTACAGATATGATAGTAATAAATAAATATCCACTGATATTCCCAGATCCATCTTGGCCCAAGTTAAGCGTGAAGCCTGTATTATGGGTACTAAACAACGGATAAACATACTTATATACATTTCTTTTTGTAAATACATACATATTATACATAGAAAACACCCAGACCATTACAACATATTCATGCACAACCCGAAACCCAGTGTTGCAGTCGACCACTCAACCGCAACACCAAATGGGTCATCATAGTAAAATCATATTTTTTTTATCATTAGGACATCAAGAATCTTGAACTAGAGTAAACTGTTTTTTTGTAATCCTGCTCTGTCATTATTTATTTAGATGCTTTGAACCTAAGTTCATCAGGTGATGCCGTTAATATCTTTTACATCGGCTGTCCATGGACATTCGCAAGTCGCAACTCCGGGAGTTTCCGCCCTTAAACATGGCAGTGACTAAAGTTCCTCTAAACCTTCACACACTGCTTCCCGAAACATGAAGCATAAGTGTGCTCTGTTCACGCCTTTTTTCTAAGGTTAGGTATTTCGCTTTCGAAAGGAGAAACATTGCAGTATAACTTGTCAATAGGTCTCGCCTTACAAGATATTTCAAGACACGCTCTCCGTCATATGATTTGGGAAGTTTGGGTACACGTATGTATCCAAACTTCCCAAATATTATTTGAGGCATGCCTCGAATAATATTCTGCCTACATTGATCAGAACCATGATTAAAAAGGTCAGTCATCTCATCAGTCTCTGTCTTCTAGTGAATATGCAATTGTCCGAGTCGCTTAGCTTTATTTAAGGAATTAAATTATAAATAAATTAAGTTATAATTAAGTAATGTCAAATTACAATTTTTAAGAATTGGATGTGTGAAATATTTGTTATTTTTTACGTATAAACTAACTGTAGTCTACTGGGGTCTACTGAGACCCCATAAAAAAATCGGACACTCTACTTTCACCATTACTTAGGTACCTTTACAAATCACAACAAAAAACCTTAACACTTTCGCCGCTCTTTGGCGACATAATTGGCGATAATCCTTCCGCAAGGCGATCCCGGATAAGTCGTATATTTGTAAACACTTCCTCGACCGTATCCCATTACTAGTGACGGGGCGACACAAGCCGGGACTATAATAAGCGTAATACAAAATTTCTGCAATTTTTTAATTACACAGGAGAAGATTAATTGAATTAATTAATATAGACATGTTATTATGTGTTAAGTTGTTCAAATGTAGGTGTTTAAAGAATAAATATTTCAAAGAAAGAAAGAAAGATAGATAAATAATTTATTTGCTTTAACAGACATACATGCTAAGTTATCTTAACAAAAAACATCTAATTAACTTAATACCGATATACACAAAACATTATTAATATATTGAGCATTTATTCCAAACTACACATGCATGCCGTAGCAGTGCAAAAGGGCAATTGCTCAGTGTAACATACACTCAAAGAGTAAAGCATGATTGTCAGCCATTGCCGAAGTAACCTAGTAAAGGTAAAATATTTAAATCCCACGCGTACCGAGATACCTGCGTATAAAATATCTAGGTACTTTTACTCGTCTCTTTTGTTATCAAAATTGGTGGGATTTAAGTTCTTTTTATAAGTTGCTAGGCATCTTTTAGGTTTATTTTTCCTAAGTATTTATTCATGGGTTTTAGTTATTTGCAGTCCTGTGTAACTTTCATGTCCTAATTTATTTAATAGGTGAAATATCAAATTCCACCTCCCCTCATTTTAGGTGATAAGGTCGAAATAATATGTTTAAGGTTTTTGCCGGTTGTGTGTCAGTGACGAAATCTAAGTGGTAAAATCTAAAGTACATGTAAGAGCTATTCAATTCGGACTTTGTTATTTCATCTCATCATCAGCTCATCAAACGTCCCCACCGAGGGCACGAGCCTACCCGTATAGGCTGATTAGGCCTTAGTCGTCCACGAGGGCCCAGTGCGGATTGGACGACTTCACACACAACCTTCGAATTATTCGCAGGCGTGCATGAAGGTTTCCTCACGATGTTTTCCTTCACCGTAAGAGCGTCGGATAACGTATATATATTTTTCGAAAATTCAAAAATACATTGGTACGTGTCGGGATTTGAACCTCAGCCCTCCCGGTAGGAAGGCGACAGTCCACACCACTGAGCCACCGACGCTCCTATTATTGCTTTGTTATTTAATTAGTTATAATAAATACCTATCATAGGGAATTCCTAAGAATATAAACTGAAAACTATGCGAGATCAAAAAATGACGAAACACTTCGAGAAAACTAAGAAAAAGCCCTTGGCTTGGCTCGTCTTGGCGGGGCATTGCCGTGCCCCCAGATATTTCAAAAAAGTACCTAATAGGGTACCCTTGGACATTTCGCATACCTATACTTAGAGGCGATCGACACCTACCTACGTATAGGTACGTACTTTTCCGTTATATACATGTACTTAGGTACCTTTTATTTAAACATTATAGTGGTTTTGTTAAGTTTTGCTACAACTTTGTTTGGATAGAGCTTTACTTATAATAGGTAATGCAACAAATAGCTAGGTATTTAGTTGCTAAATGTTACAATCGGCTTTCCATTTTCCACTCAGATATAACTAAACTTAAACAAAGTTGTTTAAATTAGGCATAACTTTTCATTGCGATTTTTGGTACTTTTTAATGTATTTAGTTGGCACCTTTTTAAATAAAATAAATGTAATAATTGAAACAAAGATGATAGCAACCAACCTGCCGTCAGCTCCTCAAATAGCTCTATTCCGCGTCCATCACTTCAATTAAAAAAAAACACCACTTCATCTATGTCCGGGAAATGAGCATCCAATCACTGGGTCATTGCACTTGGCGCGAAAATCCGAAACCGTAAGATGGCCGCGATCGTTCCAAATTCGAAATTGGTGTGACGTCGGAAAGGCGCGCAAGTGGCCGGCAAACAGCGCGCCCGCCATTCGCAGCCGAACCCTTCAATAATTCAGCATCCACCAACAGCGGGGACGCATTGCCCCTCCCTCTCTGGGGTAGGCGTCCAAAATAGCGCTGTCTCGCTCTACTCTGATGTGCATTTGTGCAATGTTTATACCCGTCACTGTTTCACTTGGGGGCTGTATGTGCTGCTATCTCGCTCCCGGTCATTAGGCGGGTGTGTCGTGCATAATGCACCGTGTTTGGCGAACGATTCGACGGGTTTGCGCAGTCTGCGCAGAGTATACGCGGTGTAGAGACTCCTGTATTTGATATTTTCTTACTAATATAAATTGTCGATTTAAATTGGTTAATTTTAGTTATTTTCATAGTGTCATGTCGTATGGTCTACTGTTGTGGGGCTCAGCTGCCGACATTAATATAATATTTGTACTACAAAAAGGCTATTCGTTTTATCTACAACCTTAGACCCGTGACTCTCTTAAGGAACTTTTTAAAAATAAAATAATGACTATAGCATCGCAATAATTTATGAAAATTTAATTTACGTCCGTAAATACTATCATACCTTTAAAAAAAATTGTGACTCACACAATTTTAATACTAGGAATAGAAACAAACTTGCTGTTCCAGACTTGAGACTACATAAAGTAGGTAAATCTTTTATAGGAAGATGTATAAAGTTTTTCAATAAGGTACCGCAAATATTGTCGAGTTACCTTTACACATGTTTAAAGCTAGAATAAAAACCACCTTTCTAAAAATGGGTACTACACTATTGACGAATATTTATGTGATAAAAATCCGTGGTCTTAAACTGCTTAGGTATTTCAGTGTTTATGATATATTGTTACGTTAAGGAAAATGAAATGTTTTAAAAAAAGGCTACACTGTTGAGTTTTCTTGAGTGCTTCTTTCTCAACAGGCCACCACTGAAGCGCTTTTTTTTCAAAGCATCAAAACTCATATTTTAGTTAGTATTTTAATCGTTTTTTATTATATTTTTGTATATTTTTTGACGTCCATAAGTGCTTTTTGTAAGCCTAATTTGAAATAAATGTTTTTGACTTTGACTTTGACTTTGAAATAGTAGGATACTATATCAAATTACATAATAGCATTGAAATCTACGTAATACTTAGTCTATTATGTACAAGTGATTATTTTGAACATGTTAGATGTCACTTAGGTAGACAGGTACCCACGGAGCTATAGGTACTAGTAGTAGGCAGGGCCACCTATAACCCCATCCCCACTTTCCCACCTATCTGTTGTAAAACAAGTGATGTAGGTAAATAATGTGATTAATTGCTTAAAAGAAATATCGTAACTTGATCATAATATATTTAAGTACTTCGTCACTGTTTAGATAAAGAATTGAAGATTAAATTTCGCCCCATCCTCTATCTTTCAGAACCTTAGTTATTTTCTCTGCTGCTCTTAGATAATCATTAAACTATTTGATACAAAACTATGAAGAAAAGTCAACTAAAAAATATCCAAGCATTACGTGTACCTACGTTTAGTTATTGTCAATAAATAATAAATTTCCACTGACAATCAGATCAACCCCTTTTCACCATCGGGATACAAAACGCAGGCGGGCGTTCCATCCTTACGTGGTTGGCATTCAACGGCATGGGAGGGTCATGGGGGTCATGACCCCCCTGAGATATTTTTAAGTACTATACTAACGTACATTAACAAAATACCTTATAAGTTCTTTATTTGACTACTACTATGTGACCCCCTCCTGGCGCCTAACCTGGATCCGCCCTTGTTGACATTCCACAAAGTCAAAGTCAAAGTCAAAAACATTTATTTCAAATGAGGCTTACAAAAAGCACTTATGAACGTCAAAAAATATATAAAATATATAAAAAACGATAAAAATTAAACTAAAAATATGAGTTTTGATGCTTTGAAAAAAAAAGCACTTCAGTAGTTTGGCCTGTTGAGCCACATATCCGCACAGCCCGCTATGGTGCCTCGTTCCTAAGGAATGGAACTCTTCCTCCCTAAGTGTTCCCTGATAATGCTCGGCAAAGTTAGACACTTAGGGAGAGCCAGGTTAATAAGATAACCTGGCCGTATTCAAGGCAATAGTGAATAGGCTGTTCTAGTCAGCGCTGACCCATTCACATCCGCACCATCACTTACCATCAGTGAATATAGCGGTCAAATGTCTGCCTATAGATGATAAAAATCACACAACGCTATCTAGACCAAACGAAGCATTAGCCTGTAATGAAGATATTAAACAAACGGATAAAATACTAACTATACATTTTTTCTTAATCTATACTAAATATAAAAGCTGAAGAGTTTGTTTGTTTGTTGAACGCGCTAATCTAGGAACTACTGGTTCGATTTGAAAAATTCTTTCAGTGTTAGATAGCTTATTTATCGAGGAAGGCTATGGGCTATATATCATCGCTACGAGTAATAGAAGCGGAGCAGCAATGAAGAATGTTTCAAAATCGGGGGTATTTTTTCATACTTGGAGCTTCCGCTGCGTACGCTGAGTAAACGGTTAAAGTTACACAAAAGTCATGTATGAGAGTATTGTTCTCTTTTTAAAGGTCTACAAAAAAGTCCGCGAGAGCATATGTCTATCTTTTAACATATTTTTTGCTAATAAAATTCTGAAATTGACCCCGAAACCTTTAAAGTTGGAGGGAGGGAAATCCTATGTATAGTGATAAATGAAAGTACCGTGTTATCCCGAATTTAATGCGAGCGAAGCCGCGGGCAAAGCTAGTAATACATATACACATTAAACATAGAAACACAGACCATTAAAATAGTCATGTTCACGTTCAGGCACACAATGATTTTACTGGCCGGGGGTCGAACCTGGAGCGTTTGGTGTACCGCCGACTTCTCAACCATTACACCGATGGGTCGACAATTTTAAATTTATAACATAAAATTATTTATTTCAATTTTGACCGTAACGCGTCACTGAATGGATACAAAAAAAACTCAGAAGTACCTACCGACGATATACGAGCCTATGACTATGTCATTACCTATAACATGTTAATCGAAAGAAAATACTGCCCAAACGACGCGATGGGCTGAATTTTGCCGCGGACACTTATTAAGTGAGATTTTGTATCTAAGTAATTAGTTTAATGACGCTACGCTGCAAGGCCTCGAGCATCGTCGTAAAGTTGCACGGCTGTCACGGTTTTTAACAGGCTACGTTTTCTGAGAGTGTGCAACACATCCCAGTGCCGGATTAGCCATATAGCAAGAGTAGCAAATGCTTCTGGCCCCGCGGATTGAGGGCCCCGCACTACAAACGTACCTGTTTGACGGCAAAAAAATAAACAAAAATTAAAAGAAAATTGTCTTGCACGCCTTAAGCTTAAATATCTAGATAATTATAGCTTAGGCTTCGATTGGTAAAATATTTCAATCTCTATTATTAACGGTAAATTCTTAAAATAAGTAAACCCTTTTAAAAATGTTAAATTATAATCGATATATTTAAAATAGCTACCCTTCAAACGGCTAGCTCATACCCTAAACTAGGGATCCTGAAATAAGACAGGGGCCCTTGACAGAATTTGCTACAAGCCCGCGCTCTCTTAATCCGGCACTGATTCCCCGCCCATTTTCACATCGGGATACAAATGCAGGTGAGATCTCCATCCTTACGTGGTCGAGATCCCGTACATCCGCAAGTGCCTCGTTCCTAATGCGCAACGCAAAGGAATAGAACTCTTTGCCTCTTTAGTGTACCCCGATATTACAACCTGGCCGTCTTCAAGGCAAGAGTGAATTGNAGTGAATAGGCTGTTTCTAGGCAGGCATGTCCCATTCACATCCGCACCATCACTTACCATCAGGTGAAATAGCGGTCAAATGTCTGCCTATAGATGATAAAAAAATCACCCAACGCTATCTAGACCCAAACGAAGCATTAGCCTGTAATAAAGATATTAAACAACGATAAACATACTAACCTATACATTTTTTCTTAATAAATACATATACACATTAAACATAGAAAACACAGACCATTAAAAATAGCATGTTCACGTTCAGGCACACAAATGATTTTACTGGCCGGGGGTCGAACCTGGAGCGTTTGGTGTACCGCCGACTTCTCAACCATTACACCAGATGGGTCGACAATTTTAAATATTTAACAAAATTATTTATTTCAATTTTGACCGTAACGCGCACTGAATGGATACAAAAACAAAACTCAGAAGTACCTACCGACGACTATGAGCCTATGACTATGTCATTACCTATAACATGTTAAATCGAAAGAAAATACTGCCCAAACGACGCGATGGGCTGAATTTTGCCGCGGACACTTATTAAGTGAGATTTTGTATCTAAGTAATTAGTTTAATGACGCTACGCTGCAAGGCCTCGAGCATCGTCGTAAAGTTGCACGGCTGTCACGGTTTTTAACAGGCTACATTTTCTGAGAGTGTGCAACACACATGAATTAATTCCACCCAGTGCCGTATTAGCCATATAGCAAGAGTAGCAAATGCTTCGGGCCCCGCGGATTAAGGGGCCCCGCACTACAAACGTACCTGTTTGACGGCAAAAAAATAAACAAAAATTAAAAGAAAATTGTCTTGCACGCCTTAAGCTTAAATATCTAGGTAATTATAGCTTAGGCTTCGATTGGTAAAAAATATTTCAATCTCTATTACTTAACGGTAAATTCTTAAAATAAGTAAACCCTTTTAACGTAAATGTTAAATTATAATCGATATATTTAAAATAGCTACCCTTCAAACGGCTAGCTCATTCCCTAAACTAGGGATCCTGAAACAAGACCAGGGGCCCCTTGACAGAATTTGCTACAAGCCCCGCGCTCTCTTAATCCGGCACTGATTCCACCAGCCCATTTTCACATCGGGATACAAAATGCAGGTGAGATCTCCATCCTTACGTGGTCGAGATCCCACGTATCCGCACAGTGCCTCGTTCCTAATGCGCAACGCAAAGGAATAGAACTCTTTGCCTCCTTTAGTGTACCCCGATCATTACAACCTGGCCGTCTTCAAGGCAAGAGTGAATTGGCTGTTTCTATTCGGGCATGATGCATCCATGCCACTTACCATGAGGTGAGAAGGTGGCCTGTCTGCCAAATGTCTACAGAACATAAAAAAATGTTTACCTAAGCTGCTGCTTGCAGATTATGCATGCATCCTGATTCCTGCAAAACTGTAAACGAATAAGTTTCGGGTGCTTTCCGCAGTGACAGCACTATATCACAACTACGCCTACGCCATCTACTTTATGTTACCTCTTGCAATAAGCATGCTTACTTCGTGCTCACACCATTGCTTGCACTATGCGTTATAAGTCTAATACAATAGATGGCGCTTAACTCGAGTACTGCAAAACGGATGTGGACTAGATTGAAAGAAAGAAAATACTTATTTGTAGCATATTGTTGCACAAATTCAAAATACATTAATTCAAGAAATCTTTTACAATACTTTTGAATCCTCAATTGTTGTTTAATTTTTGTGACTCTACCATCGATTCGGATAAGTAGAATCTTTGAGAAGAGCCGGCAAGACAGACAATCGATAGTAATTCTATTAAACTTTTTATAGTATTGGTCACAGAGTTTTGTCATTACTTAGGTTTCAACGTGGCTAAACATTTCATAAGTATTAATGTCAATCCCTCTAACTATCACTATGATTATCCAAAGCTTATCTACCATTTAGTAGAATCTAGCACTGGTCAGTAGGTCAGCTCGAATTCCTGAGAGTTTCTTTGGTACTATTGGATAAAAAAATTAATTAAAATTCAATGTCAAATCAAACTCCTTTTTTATTGTTTTAGTTGAATTAAGGCTCACGGTCTTAAAGTCTATGGATCACCTCAGCCTACTTCGAAAGCTAGATAAGGACCGTTCTTCGTTCGTCTTTCTGTTTGTTTTCTTTTGTGGGTATATTTATTTTTCGCTCTCTAAGACTCTATTCGTCCAGTTAAAAAGGCAAATAGCTTCTACAGTTAAAAGAATAAAACAATAAATCGTAATAAACTGACGGCTAACACTAAAAGTATTTTTGAGTTTCAAAAGGCATTCAAAGCCATAACAATCAACCTGATATCTGAAGCGCGTGTAAAACCACCTCATTAAAGACCTAAATTAATTTAGTAACTCTGTCGTAAGAATAATTTGAGTATTCACATGGTAATCTATAGGAAAAAGGAAGAACTCAGGTCACTTCAAATAAAACACCGGCAATAATTTTTAAACCAACTTTATTTTTAGCTAAAATATAATAATCCATACATGAAAGAAGTTCCCTAAATACGTTGTAATAATACCGCGATAATACAAAATGAAGTAAAATGAAAACAGTTACAAGTACAAAAAAATATGAAATACAAAAGTAGCTACCACATAATACTTTATTGTTAAACTGATAAAAGGCTTTGTGCAGGTTTGAGCCAAGTAAAGGTGAAATCAAAGTTAACAATCTCAGATCTTAAAATATGAAAGTTTAATGGGAAATGGTCATTGGACGGTTGCCGAGTGAAAGGAATTAAAACACAACGATTGAATAATGCAAACATCATACAAAACTTAATAACAGACGAGCCTCGTGTCCTGCGTGCCTAGTGAAGGAACAACAACGAAACGCAATCAATCTCATGGCACTAACTTGATAATTATAATAAAAGACCATTTTAAAATGTGTGTGCGCAAAACACGGAACTCGTCATACTACAGAAACAATTGACAGCTGCCAAACTCACAACATTTACAAATCTAACCACATCACCTTGTTAAGTAGCCTAATTAAGTCACGAAACAAAACGCATCGTACCCTAAACTGACAGCTGTCAACGTCAACTTGACAAATAGAAACAAAACGCGAAGGCAGGCCAAGACAAGTTGGTGACGGGAACAATCATTAAAACGCCGACTAAACACCGATGATTATGTTCACATAGATTGCTTAATTGTTGTACAGTCAGTGTTCCTTATACTATGCTAATATGGCAAACGGACCATGATATGCTAACTCGAGAGAGACCGCGATACCACACAAGCGGGAAGAGTGAAACGAAAAACTAATTAACCTTAAACTACAGTACTTTTCGATGGAATATTCTAGAATCAAAGCTAATAAATAATTGATGGATTCATCAATCAATTACAATACTGTCATTTTTAAATTTTTGAAATCTGTCAATTGGTGACATTTCGAAATTTAACATTCGCAGGTATTCATCTTTATCCTAGCTTATTTGATTTTAGGACACAAATACTATATTTTATACAATGCTTAGCTTGAAATTGCATCGAAAAGTACTTAGGAATGACGCAATCTCGTCAGCCATTCCCCACGTTTTTCATAGTGTCAAATACTAACATATAGCCACTTAGTACCTAATTGTTAGTAAAAATTCCCTTAACGCATTCAAAATATATATATAATTATATAGATTATAATAGCTGATCCTAGACAGATACCGTCTGTATATATGTGTATATCGTAAAACTATGTTTTTTTTTCAAATAACTCTGTGCCTAATATACATTTAAGCCGATTTTGTTTGAGAAGCTCGTAAGGGTAGAAGTGTTTAGACATTATCCATTTCATTAATGAACAAAACGTCAAACTACTCGAGTGAAGCGGATTTATACCACAAACAAAACAAATAAATGCATTTTTGAACGAAATATTCGCCTTTGTACTGATCTCAACGGAATAATGGTGACACAAATATGGCGACGGAGTGACGTATTTATGTGGAGCGATCGTTACATAGATTATATATATCATCATCGACTCCAAATAAAGACGCTTTTCAAATACAAAAGTAAATGATGATAAAAAACAGGGGACGGAAAAACTAAACTAACGCCGTTGCCATATTTGAAACATTTTAAAGAAAATAACGGCTGCAGAATGGTAAGCGAGTTAGAATATTCAGTGAAGCATATCTTATTTAATCAGTAATATACAATAGTAGTATCTGACCGCTTACACGCTAAGTTATTCTTACCGACTCCATACGTACCAAATTACAACAACTACTGGTTTTATTACATACAATATTTATCGTTTTTTTACCACTTACATATAAGAAAAGAATTAAAAGATTGAAGAGACTTCTAACGACCAAAAGTGTACTACAAAGCAAGCCGAGACAAATAAACTTTCATTACGTATAAAGTTTTTGATATGATCATTTTTGAAACCTTAGATATAGTTTACAAATAAAACTCGCACCTCAACCGACGGACACTTTTATAAATTATTTGAAAACAACAAATCTTAGTTTTAGCTACATCGTCTTTATACTTTCGAAAATTAACTTCAATATATATATGAAGCAATTTTACCCATATATTTTTCCTTTCGCAAGAAAAGCATTGCATATTTTTTATTTGCTGCCAACCCTATCACCTATATTTAGTTCCCGAATTCTAACGATATGACTTTAATTTATTGTCCCTAACTTTACATGACATGACAGCTGTCATTTTAATTTGTTATCTGGATAGTATTTAAAAGTAAAGTACATTTAGCGTCCGCCGATAGAGGGCGTTGTGCCTCGATTGTGCGTAAAGCGTCGCACGTCACGAAAATTATAGATAATTTGTAAAAATTAAATCAATTCCGTCTGTATTGGAGAGTTGCCGGTACGCTAAACTCACCGAGTTAATGAAATAAACAAGGAAAACTTATAAAATAGTTAAGCAATTGGATAGTCGACTGCAATCACCAGACACAGAGACTTCCTCCCAAAACTGTATTGTCTTAAAAGTTCACAATTGATAACGCAGCTAGGTGCTATTTACCGGTACTTACAAATCAATTGGTAAGTTGAATCAATGTTTCCTTAAGAGTACTTATTATTACATCTTGTGGATAATAAAAGACAACCCAAATATTTAATTCAGATTCATTATTTTAGTACCCAAAAGAAGCCAATAGATGGCGCAAATGGGCTCCCGTTAAAAAGAGATCAGTTAAACTTTTAACGATAAAGGATCAACCCAGGCTATCTGGCGAATTGTTTATGCCAGCATTTATTGAATTATACAACTTTTCCAGCAAAAACAGTCGACAAATCCAATGCATAAAGTTAAAACATAGTTACAATTAAAAAAGTAAAAATATATAAAGGGCTCGGTGCATAATTGTACAAATAAATCTCTTCACAAATGAACAGTGTTGTGGGACTCGGCGAGGCGTGCGTGCGAGCGAGAGGGCGGGCCCGAGCGAGACAGCTAGCGTGCGAGAGTTGCGCATGCGCATTACATCGTGCTGTTGTCCCACTCCAACTGGCTGATGTTCCTGTATTTGTGCTGCTTGCCTGGCATTACTGGGAATGAATAAAACATACTTTTATTTTATCTTAACTTACTGCGATGTTTTTGTACTGTGCACTTTTATTGTAAACTACCCGCATTTAATATATTATTAAGTTTAAGCAATGTAATAGTCATGCCTATGGTGAGTGAAATTAATAGTTTATATTATTTTTTATTTATTTGACTTTTTACCGCATGTACATTTATTAGGTAAACGTGTTTAATAGTTGCACAAACTTGATTTACTCTGTACTTATCCTAATATTTTTGTAAAGGGTGGCAATGCAGGTATTTATTTATTAAACTTTGGTATACAGACAGATAACTGTCATACGAACATAGATAAAAAACATTTTTAGTAAATGTAGACAGCAATTTATTAATAGTGTACAGATTACGGTACACTAAAATCTTCTGCAGCATAATTTACTAAAGAATAACAACAAAAGGTAATATACAACTAATCCAATTAAATTGAAATACGTATAATTTGTACTAGTTTCGTGAAACTAAGGTCATATCACTTTTCCCAAATCTAAAGATTATCTCTTGAACTGAGTAAAATTAGAAGTAAAGACATCCATGCAACCCCCACTATGAACCACCTCGTTATACGTCCGACACATTATAACCAGGGGATTATAGAAAGACGTGTTGTTATAAAAGTCTGTATCGAGAAAGTGCTTGGGTGTCTTGATATGTACCAATGTTATCATATTAAAATATTTTATTCTCTATAGTTTTTAAGTGTTCATTGCATCGAAGTTGCGAGTTTCCATAGGAGGTATCACCGGTGTTACCGTTTGATAGTTCACTATCGAGTGACACTATCTTTTCCTTTTTTAGGTTGTGTCTTTTAGGCGTACAATATAGTATAACGTGGTGTGTTACCGTGGTCATCATCATCGTCATCGGACGAGTGGTGTTCGGAATCGGAGTCGGAACACGAGTCCGCGTCGGAGCTGTCTGCTGCGCGAGCGCACGATCCGCCGGCCTGCGAACAAATATACCATTCGTTTTGGTGTATGAATATAATTTTCATTATAAATAACCAATTGTAGTACAAGATAAATGACAAAACTCTGTAACAAATTTTATAAAACGTTTTAAAAATGGTCGCTGGTTGAAGCTGGATGAGGATAGCGGAGGATCGGGATGTCTGGCGCAAAATGGGGGTGACCTATGTCCAGCAGTGGACTGCGATAGGTTGAGAGATTATTATTATTGATGCAGAAATAATAATTAACAATACAATGAATTAGCTAAGTTTGTATTTAAATAAACCTTAAATTTACACCCATGACACGTTATGGGAGTGCGGTTACAACTGGGACAAGCGTTTCCAAGTTTAATATAAGAAAGTCAACGTTTGTATCATTGTAAAACCTTCTATTTTTATATTCAACCTATCGCAGTCCACTGCTGGACATAGGTCTCCCCCATTCCCCCATTTTGCGCCAGATATCCCGGTCCTCCGCTTTCCTCATCCAGTCTCCACCAGCGACCGCCCGCAAGTCGTCGGTCCCTCGGTCCTCGGTCCTACGCTACGCTTGTCGAGACGCGGTCTCCACTCCAGAACTCGTCTGCTCCAACGGCCCGAGGTTCTGCGACATTCACTCACTTTTGCTGATCCGGCGGGCTATGTCGGTAACTTTAGTTCTCTTACGGATTAATTCATTTGTGATCTTATTCCTAAGAGTCCCCGAGCATAGCTCTCTCCATTACGCGTTGAGTGACTTTGAACTTTGAAAAACCTTCAATTTATGGAATGATTTTTTGTTCATTTTCAAACCAATACCTCATCCATAGGGTTGACGGTGATGGTGAGCGCGGAGTCGTCCCATGCCATCTCGGTGTCCCCCCTCGGGGCGGAGGGGACGCGGGTTCGAGTCCGGGTGTTGCGGGCCACGCGCGCCACGCCCACCGCCGCCAGCGCCACCACCACGCCGCACGATATCACGCCGATCACCAGGGCCACGTGGTCTGCGAAATAATACGGAGTTATTAATCAATGAAATCATTAATTTCAGATATAAAATCCATATTACATGAATCCACTTAAATTCAATTATAAAATCAAAATAGCGTAAACAGTAAAAATATTAAAATGAAAAATTAAATAATACAAAATGATAAAAGAAATAAAAAATAATAATAATACAATAAAATGAAACAATAAATTCAAATGACAATTAGTCACAAAAATTTTCAAAAGCTTAATTAAAAAATCCTTAATGGATTAATTTAATTCATTGCTATCATTAAAAATTAAATAATAAAATATTATTGCAAAACAATAAATAGTGTATACGAGTACTTTAATTTTTAATCGACTTCAAAAAAGGAGGTTACTCTTAGGTTATGACTATGGACGAATGTTTCACTAGACTCGGTATTGAGTCATCTAGGTAGGTACCACCGCAGTGCCAGATATCGCCCTGTGAAACAGGAGTGTTATGCACTTCTGTATTTCGGGATGAGGGCACTGTAACTAGGTAAATTAAGAGACCCGGAGACCGGGTATAAGAGACCTAACATACCCGATAATTTCAGTATGGATTTTCAGATTCATTGTGGATAGAGAGAAATCATAAACAGTGGAAATTAAACTAGTATTAAAAATGCTCGGTTGAAGTAAAATAGCAAAATTAGAGTAACCGGAACATGTATTTTGAATATTACACATACTTTCATGATTTTGGGATGTCTAAAGTCGGTGCAAGACGGTTTCCAAGAATGGTAACGCCACTTCAAAAACGTGAGTGTGTCGAGTGTTCTAGCCAGCTTTTGAAGTAAGAGAAGGAAAGGAAGTTTTCCCCCCGAAGGGTCAATATTATTTACATGTGTATGTCAGTGTGCGCTGTGTGTGTGTTTATCTTTCTCTGTGTGTGTGTGTTCGTGTGTGTGTGTTGTGTGTTCGGTGTCGTGTGGTGTGTGTCCGGTGTGCGTGTGCGTGTGTGTGTCCGGTGTGTGCGTGTGCGTGCGTGTGTCGTACTGTCGGGCGCGCGCAGGTCCCGGAGGCTGGCGGCGGGCACGTCGGCGGCGTGCGCGTCCCGCTGCGCGTGCGCGGCGTACACGCGCGGGGCCACGGCCGCGTGCGCGGCCTGCGCGTGCGCGTGCGCGTGCACCACCTGTAGGAGAGATACTGCATTAATTTCAAGCGACGCATATAAACGTTAGTGACAGAGGTCTCAACAGCCAGATATAACGATTACGGAAATATAAATGTATCTGTGGGACATAAAACGTCTGTGTTTCTACAATTTATTCCTATTACAGTCACAAAAAAGTGCTTAGCACTCGTATTTTACGGGGCGATATATGGCACTGCGGTAGTACCTACATAGACGACTCAGTAATCACCGTTTAAGTTTAACTCAGTATTGACCATTAACCACTTTACATAGAAGAGAAGAAGAGTTTTGTTTCCTAAATCTATACTAATGTTATAAAGCTGAAGAGTTTCTTTTCAAACGCACTTATCTCAGGAACTACTGATTCAATTTGGAAAAAAATGATTCATTTATATGATACTAATCCTAATGCAAATAAAAGACGTAATTCACCACGAGGTATTTAATTAAAAACAAAATTGCCCTTTACATCATTCGATTTCGCTCAAAATAACTATTTCACGCGGACGAAGTTTGACGAGCCATGTGTTGCAATGGTCGAAAAGTTAGCAACTACACCAAGAATTCCGGGTTCGGTCTCCGGGCAATACAAACATTTGTGTGCATGAACATGTCTATTTGTAATATTCTGGTTGTTTCTATGTATAATATGTATGTATTTACAAAAAATATGTATATAAGTATGTTTATTAGTTGTTTACTATCCTAACTACAAACTCCTCGCTTAATATGGGGCTAGACGGCGCTGTGTGAGCGCCAGTAGATTTTTTTTTATTAGGAAGTCGCGCGCAATGTCCAGTAATAAAATAGGAAAAAATTATTGACCTTGTTGTCCCTGGCGACGTTGTCGAGTTTGTCAGCGACTCCGCTTGGATGCAGTTCACGGGTGAGGCCTTCACCACCTGACATGTGCGGGTGCACCACGGTCAGCTGCAAGCAAATATATTATGATTTCCTTTTTCATCTTTTACATATAAATAAAATTGAAGCGAATTATTACTACTTAATTAATATTATGCAAATTATTTAATAAAAAAATAAAAATTCTTTATTGGAACTCATTAAAAATTATCATAAACAATAAAGTGTTCGATAATGCCCGTATTAGTTACAAGAACTGTGTTACAGTCACTAACGCCCACCTCCAGAATTTGGTGATACGTTCCTTAAAGAAATAATAGGAGTATCTGTCTGTAATATCGAAATAACAATTTTTTTTCTTCATGCTTTCTTGACGACCCATCTGGTGAAAAATTGACATGGGCACCAAGGTTTCGATCCCCGTGCAATACAAAAATGTTGTGCGTGCATGAACAATATGTTTGTAACAGTCTGTAGTAGGATGTTTCAAATTGTATGTATTAATTTACAAAAAAAAGTAGATAAGTATGTTTATCCGTTGTTTAGAACCCATATTACATTAATGCTTAGTTTGGGTCCAGATGGCGGTGTGTGTTTATCAGTGGATATTTATTTATTTGGCCTTAAACAATGGTAACAAATGGTTGGGCCCGCGGGACCAATGCGAATTGGTGAACTACCATCCTATGATTGTATCCGGAGACGTACGGCTTAACGTGCCTACGGAAAAACGGGGTCATTTTTTTTTCAGAAAATCAGGAAATTTAACCTCCAATGTCTACCAAACCAACCAAACTAGGAAAAATTGCACAAATTGATTTTTCCCCGCGGGATTGGAACCCACCACCTCCGGGTTATCATCAGCCTATAACTGCCCATTTCAGAGCACAGGCCTTCCCTCACATCATACTGCTTTCCTAACGAAGAGTGCAGTTGGATTTTTGGGCAAATTCGCTTAAAACGTATTTATGGAGAAAGTGAAATCCATATTAAATAATGTAAGGCGGACTTACGGTCTGACGTATTCGTTGCTGGTGAACCGTCCGTTCAGCTCTGAGCAGGTGAGCTTGAACACGCGGTTGAGGTAGTACGCCGGCTTCTTGTTGCTGTACTCGATGTCCTGGAGCACCTGCAAATACAAAATAAAGTTATTTATGTGTGTGCCTGACTTTAATCCTGGTAAGGTCGCCATTGTAGGGACCGTGAGACTACATGAACCATTAATAGAGTACACTCCGAATATAATAAATGTCTTATCAAATAACTTACAGCTACTTACAGTTAGTATTTAACTTAATACATATCGAGAGTCTCAAGCCAAAGGGGCGTACAAGAAAAAACAGTGTTTATTTGACCTAAATAAGTAATAAAAGTAATAAATACACAGCCAAAATGTTGTGTGTGTGCATGTGTGTGTGTGGTGTGGTTGTGGTTGTGTGTGTGGTGTGTTGTGTGTGTTGTGTGTGTTGTGTGTGTGTGTGTGTGTGTACGTTTGTGTCTGGTGTGTGTGTGTGTGTGTGTGTGTTTGTGTGTGTGATGTGGTTGTGTGTATGGTGTATGGTGTTGGTGTGTGTATGTGTGTGGTGTATGTATGTGTGATGTGTGTATGTGTGTGTGTATGTGTGTGTGTGTGTGTGTGTGTGGTGTGTGTATGTGTGTGATGTGTGTATGTGTGTGGTGTATGTATGTGTGTGATGTGTGTTGTGTGTGTGTGTGTGTGTGTGTGTGTTGTGTGTGTGTGTGTGGTGTGTGTGTGTGTTGTGGGTATATATGTGTGTGTGTGTGTGTGTGTGTGTGTGTGTATGTGTGGGTATATGTGTGTGTGTGTGTGGTATTGTGTGTGTGGTGTGTGTGTTATGTGTGGTGGTGTGTGTGTGTGTGTGTGTGTGTGTGTGTGTGTATGTGGGTATGTGTTGTGTGTGTGTGTGTGTTGTGTGTGTGTGTGTGTGTGTGTGTGTGTGCGTGCGTTACCTTCTCGTAGTGTTGCACAGTGTCTGGCCCGCTGAGGCTGACGCCGTCCCGAGTGACGGCGGCGCGGACGGCCAGGCGCGCCAGGCCTCCCCGCAGCGACAGCGCCTCGTGGTCCGGGTTCAGTGCCGGGTACACGGACACCACGCACGAGTCTAACTTCTGGCTTTCCGCTTCTATCGGGACAGATTACGTACATAACATATGTAATCAACTAGCTATTGCTCGCTGCTGCGAGTTAAATTTGGGGTCAAACTCAAATTATATTTATTCAAATAAATCCTTTACAGTTACTTTTGAATCGTCAGCAGTTATTATATTTTAATGACTCTACCACGGTTACGAAAATCAAATATTATTTTTACGATACAGGGGAAAAACCTTAATGCGTTTGTGTTTCCCGATACGTACAATTTAGAGGTGTTCAAGGCAAGAGTGAATAAGCATTGAGTTTGCGTGATACACTTTAGGATGCTTAGTCACTTTCCATCAGATGAGATAGCTGTTAAACGCACTTGACTTTTTAACCTTTTGAACGCCACACTATCAACGCTTTACCATGTGCTGAACGCAATAGCACAAAAAAAAATCTACGAAAAATATAGTAACCACTAATCGTTTTTCAATAAGTTTATTTCAAATTTTTAAGAGCCCATTTTTGTTACGTATAGATGACGTTGGCGTACAGGGCACGCAAGTGCTTCTCATGTATAGACGACGTTGACGGTTAATAGGTAAATAAAAAATACACTCTAGAAGATACATAGAATGTTTCTTATTAGAAAAGTGTTTCCTTCCTACACAGCATAGCCATGGGGAGTTTGAGCCGTAACTCACCTCGCAGGCCTAACGCGAATTGCTGGGCGCAACGTGCCCTGCGAAGTCCGAAGAAAGAGATGACTCCGTATATTTTTTCCGGACAATTATGCAGTAATCTAATACCAACGTAAGACGACTAGACCACGTGAAAATTGGTGAAAATAGCCCGTTAACTAAATATAGGAAAGGATCATACCTTGAAGTCGATCCCCACCAGCCGGCGCCAGCACTCGGACCCTCAGCTCCGGGAAGACACGAAGTCCAGCGCGGAAGTGGGCGTAATCTCTCGCCGCCTCTCCCGACCCGTTGATGAGAACAGTCGGCGTCTGAGGCTGCAGCACCATCACGTAGGCCTCTGCAGGCCGGGCTTTTACTATGCGGCCGTTGTCGCAACTATTGGAAAGAAAATTATATAAATATCCACTGACATTCACACAGCGCCATCTAGCCGTTATTAAGCGAAGAGCTTGTAATTAGGGTACTAAACAAAATACTAAATAAATAGAATAATATTAATTTATTTGGGTGGTGTAACCAATGATGTAAAAAGTATAGATTCGTGTTATGCTCACAAAACAATCGAACAAAGTGTTCCGAATACAGCGACAGCACACATACACATATTTCGAATGTGCGTACATTTATCTAAACAAAGAGCCTACAAATTCTATTTAGCGGTTCGTTTTTTTCTTTATATATTTATTTGACGACTCATTTGGTGTAGCGATTGAGACGTCGGCTGCAACACCTAGGGTTCCGGGTTTGATCCCCGGTCAGTACAAACATGTGTGTGCATGAACATGTCTGTTTGTGATGGTCTGGGTGTTTTTTGTATGTATAATATGTACGAATTTACATAAAAAATTATATAAGTAAGTCTATCCGTTGTTTAGTACCCATAATACAGGCTTCACGCTTAACTTCGGGCTAGATGGCGCTGTGTGAAAGTCTATAAATATTTATATATACAGAATGGATGGAGCGTCGGTGGGTCAATGGTGTGGACTGTCGCCTTCCTACCGGGAGGGCTGAGGTTCAAATCCCAACACGTACCAATGTGTTTTATATGTACGTTATCCGACGCTCTTACGGTGAAGGAAAACATCGTGAGGAAACCGTCACGCACGCCTGCGAAGAGTTTCAAAAGGTTGTGCGTGAAGTCGTCCAATCCGCACTGGGCCCGCGTGGACGACTACGGTCTAATCACCGTATACGGGTAGGCTCGGTGGGGGACATTTAATGAGCTGATGATGAATATACAGAATATGATTGGGTGTAAGATATGTATAGTGACGTGATGGTGGTGTCGAGGTGCACGTTCCGGCGGCCGGGCGTGGGGAAGGCGCGCGCGTCCCCGTAGGCCACGCGCCGCAGCAGCGTCTCCACGTCCGCCACGCCGTCGCCCTCCACCGACACCGAACGGAGGTCTGCCGCACACAAACAACACAAACATCATCATTGTCCATCAAAATACATCCAAAGTGTCAATTTAAAATGCATTTTTTTATCAATTTATGTACACACAGAAAAACCAAAACACAATAAACATGGAAAAGTACGTACAAAGGCACAGCTTATATCGTAATGAAATTTCTTTCAGCTGGCCAAAACAAAACAAGAAAACGAAGTAAGAAAAATAGGCAAGTACTAAAATAAAGTAAAAATACACATGTGAAATATATATACATTCAAAATGACAATTTTCTGTTTGTTACAGCTGTACACCAAAGTGGCGTATCATTAATATCCTTGCGATTTAATTAAATATGATATGATTTGAAATATCTTTTTCATAGTCTAAAAAACAGTGCTTTAGTGGTTTTGGTTGTTAAGAAAGAAAGACGCAGACATTTTTAAATTACACGTACTCATATTAAAGCCAAGTCTTATACACACATACGCACACACACAGGCGAACACGCACACACACACGCGAACACGCACTCACACACGAACGCACATGCACACTCACCCACACGAACACACCTACAAACACGCGCGCGTACATACCCACACCTGAGCACACACTCACACACACAAACATATTAACCGATTGAACGCCGGGAAACCAGACACAATAGAATATCTCCGTCTGACGCCTTAATTGACTGACTGAAACTGAGTTAAAAGAATAAAAGATAGTCAAAGTGTTAATGAAGGTACTTACATAGATCAGGAGCCAAACTCAGTCCCTCCCGGCAGCGAGCCACACAGGCCAGAGCGGGCGCAGGCTGGACCCCACCCCGCAGCAGCCCCAGGCCGGACATACTGCCGCGGAGGCCGTGACGCATGTCGCTCTCGGTACCTGGTACACGTATGTTACAATATATTATATATACGTGTTTTTATTTGTATAGCAACTTGTCTTTAAACCTACAGTTGATATATATATTCTCCACCATCCGTAATAAAATACCGAACCTTATTTTTATAAAAGCGAACCTTATTTTACATGTCGTTTCATTGATCACTTTTGTTTATTTGCAATATTGTATTTTTAAATACACTGGAACCAATAAATATTAGTTCAATTGATGATAGTGAGCAATGACGTCACATATCAATAATCTCATACAAAATATTTGGAAACGTTCCATTTTGACAATTAATAAAAAGTGCGTCAACGATTAGTGGTGTCAAATACCTAATTACATTTCCCCACTACTTACCTTGCCAGCAAGCGCCAACCACGAGAGTGGTGTTGACCCCATGAGCAGGATGCAGCGGCCAGTCATCGATGACTTCGGGCGCACGAGACTCCTTCGCCGGCACCCCATCCACGAACAGCTCCACGTTAGGGAAACGCACGTTCACTGCGTAATGATGCCATTCGTCATCGCACACCTGGACAGAACATCATCATCAGCATTAGTCCGGTTGTATATTTTTATATTATCTTGCCGGCTCTTCTCGAAGATCCTAATTATTCCGAACCGGTGGTAGAGTAATTAAAAAATATAATAATAATAACAATTGACGATTCAAAAGTATTGTAACAGATTTATTTGAATAAAGATTTATTTCTTTCTTTCTTATAGTTAAGACCAATGATTTAAAAAGTAAAGATTCGTGATATGCTCACAAAATAACTGAAAAAAGTGTTCCAAATGCGACAGCACACATACACGTTTTTCGAATGAGCGTTTACTACAGCTGTTTTTTTTTGAGTTTCTTATTGAGGCACGGGTGGCGTATCTACCTTTATATATACAGAATATCATTGGGTAAGACAGTTCAATATGGCTTTAGGAATTTACATGAAACTTTTTAAAGTTAATTTTAAGCTTCTAAATAAGTTTTTTCATTTTATAACATAAACAGATCAATTTTACCAAAAACAAATAATATAGTGTCCCGTTAGATAAATAAAATTCTATATTATCTGTATATCTTAACAGAAATTCAACCATAGACATGTCCAAAGAGAGTTTGGATATGTCTATGATAAGATAAAGAAAAAAAATATTTATTGCACAAAAAAAAAGATACAACCCAAACAAGAAACAACAAAAAACGAGTTCAATGTAGGCGGCCTTGTTGCTAAGGTAGCAATATCTTCCAGGCAACCTTTCGCTGGTGGTGGCTGTATGAGAAAAGCGGAGGACCGGGATATCTGGCGCAAAATGGGGGAGACCTATGTCCAGCAGTGGACTGCGATAGCTTGAATAGAACCTTTGGATGAAAGAAAAATGCTTATAGGTAAGCTATAGTTGAGTCTCTCACCTCTGGGAGTTTCCAGCGCCATTCAGCCGGACGGAAGATGTTGAGGTCTCCCTCCCCGAAGTCCCGGCGCAGCAGCAGGATCAGACGACAATTGCGGACGAACAGCGCGTAGTGGTGACGGTTCATCTCTGTATAGAACATATAACTTAGCAACTAAGCCATAACCTCTGATGGACAGTGCACTCCATATATGCAGGGTTCGGAAAGTATTTTTAACCGACTTCAAAAAAGGAGGTTCTCAGTTTGACCTATTAGTATGTATGTAAGTATGTATGTTTGTCCGCGATTATCTCGCGTTTGGCTGAAGCAATTTCGATGAGGTTTTCGGTAAAACATTTGTTATATTCAGGAAAAGGTTTTAGTGTTTTAATTGTATTATTATTTTAGAACCGGTTTGATGAATTTACCCACGGAACATTTTTGAAAAAGGTTTCGTTCCTCTTAACCGGTTATATTTAGTAGTTAGTTTTTTAAAAACCGGTTATTGAACCGTTTTTTAAACTACCGGTATATTGAACTAACCGGTTAACATCTCCATCCACGGAAATAAAATGAAGTTCGAGATGTATTATTTCGCAGCGTCTTGTTGTCTGCGCGCACACACTTCACTTGCAGACTAAACGGCATTTGTTAGTGCAAAGCAGATAATTCGATCGAAGAGTTGATGAACACTAGACGGGAGACAGATACCGTGCCTATCATAAAATAGACTACAAATACTAAAATAGGTCACTGACTGTGGTCATCAGCGAGGCATAGCAGATGTTCCTTCCGATGTTTGTCATGGTCCGGCGGTGGAGCATGCCTCAGCCAGGCGGAGAGGGCGAAGCTCCCGGGCAGGCTGTGCGGCGCCAACGCTGAGGGGACCGCCGCTGATGTCTCCCCGTCGAACGAGAACTGCTGTTCTCCATCACGACCTGGACAGAAAATGTGAGGAATTTGGAGAAGATTCGAGTAATTTGTGGTGAAGTGATACTAATTTTGTAGGCGATACACCTGGTGATACACCTGGTGGTAGGGTAAAAAATGAACTAACGAAATGCACAATCTCAGTCTAAAAGTGTTCGTGGCAAAATTTTAATCATCGCGTCAGTGTGTTTCGGGATGAGGGCACAGTAGCTAGTGAAATTACCGGGTATAAGAGACCTAACATCTGTTGTCTCGGGTGACGGGCGCAGTGCGGCATTGATGGAGGATAGTAACTGTCTGTCAGGTGATGGTCTCTTTTAATGCCGCTCTGTCATGGTCAGGCGTATCACTTACCATCAGGTGAGCGTCCTGTACACTTATAACATAAAAAAAGTTGGGTAAAATTTTCATTCATAATCACGACTCTCGCTATATGTTAAAGTGACGATGCTCGTGCTTTTGATTTTGTACTCTTTAAATGACGCCGTAAGGTCTAAATTTAATGAATAAATATAACAATAAGTCAACGTATGCGTCAAGCGGCTCGGTGATTTTTTGGTTGATATTTTTTCGTGAATGTGTATTTAGTTAGTTTAATGTTTATCTAAGGCGATAAGTAATATTTATTAGATAAATAACACAAAACAAAATATTTATAGTTCCGGAAAAAGATATCAAAATTTAATTATTTGCCGTTACCATAAGGCATAGCGAAAAATAGCCTTTAAAACTTACCAGTATCAGGTTTCAGCGACTTGGCCCATTCATTGCCAGCTCCCGGAGGTGGAAGCAGGTCGATTGTTTTAGGGTCCAAACCTGGAACACAAAGAAAAATAAGTATATAATGTTTGTAAATAGTGTTAAAGCCATGCTTCGGCATCAACAAGCCGACCGGAATAATAAGGTAATTTGTACAAGGCATCACAAAAAACCGGCATTCAACGCGCGGTGTTTCCCCGAGTGATCGAGGTTAACTTTGGGCTTCCGCAAAGTTTTCCATTTCCCATAATAGTTGCTTGTTCATCTCCCTTTTTTAAGCTTGGTGACGCACTTTTAGCTCCTTTGGAGTAACGAGCGGCCGGGTATAAGAGACCCATTTGGTGAAACGGTTGAGACGGGTTCGATCCCCGGGCAGTACAAACATTTGTGTGCATGAACATGTCTGTTTGTATGATCAGGGTGTTTTCTTTGTATAATATATATGTATTTAAAAAAAATGTATATAAGTATGTTTATCCGTTTTTACCCATAATACAGGCTTCACGCTTAACTTGGGGCTAGATGGCGCTGTTGATGATGCTTAACAATGCATCTGCCATGGTCAGGCGTACTTACCACCAGGTTGGCGAGCTAACCGCCCGTTCCATAAATCAAATTTTAAAAAATAGAATGCAGAAATCAAAGTACTTACCACAAACAGTTTTCTGCGAATGCAAAGAATAGGTGTCCCTATCACAGCCGCTGCCAGCGCGCGAGGCTCTGAGAGTGACTGCGGCTTGGATCCTTGTTACACCTGGACACCTATCATCCGAGGAGCATGCTTCCAGACGGGCTGCGGGGAACAGGGCCAAGGGACCGCTGCCTGGGGCGTAGTCCACACGCTCTGCTAGACCTTTAGCGGACGAAAGTGAGATTAAAGAGATTATTTTTTGCACTCATAAAATATATATAAAATTAAGAATTGCACATAAAAGTATTACGAGTAAAAACATTTCTCAGTTTTTTAACTGAGAAATGTATTATTGCTAAATGCGATCTCATCCAAACACCCATTGAAATAAAAGGGATCAAGATTGAGCAAAGTTATAAACTGAATTCAAAGTTAGAGGCCCGTATTCTGAAACAAGACGTAAGCGTTGATATCTACTTAGAGTGAGAAAGAGATAGCGCTGTATACTATACATAGCGGCATCTCTTCTAACTTAATTTAAGTAAAGTACAACGTTGAGTCTCATTTTCGTTGAGTTAGAATACGGGCCTGATTTAACTTAGTATAAGGATGGTGCTAGAATTTCTGTTCAACTGATCTCAGTTCACTCCTGCCATAGGTCTCCCCCACAGACATCCGAATATACAATTAGACTGGACAAGCCGCCAAGTTTATAGGCAGCCCCAGTGTCGCAATTTCTTTTCGGTTCTTACCTGTGAAAAGTTATTTATTTCTTGGTAAATTTACTGATTCATTAGATGATGATGTTACAATTGCACAGGATGGCATTTTGGATAAAACGGTAATTTCTAATATTCGTGCGTCTTGACTCGTCTCACAGAGCGTAAACTGGCAGCAGTGTATGCTCGTTGAGCTTACATTTGTCGCACTTTAAACGCGGCTTGCCCATCTCTTGTATTGGGA
Source organism: Leucinodes orbonalis (assembly GCA_019425675.1). Lineage (NCBI taxonomy): Eukaryota > Metazoa > Arthropoda > Insecta > Lepidoptera > Crambidae > Leucinodes > Leucinodes orbonalis. The sequence continues at coordinate 18,971 of PQWD01005065.1, read as the reverse complement.
AATCTGTTGTCTCCCCCCCTTATGCGCTAGATATCTCAGTCTTAAGCCTCCACCAGCAGCCTTTCCTATGTTGTAGTAGCATTTCTCCTGCTTACGCTATGCTATTTTCAGATATGTTACCTTTCCATCCGGGACGGCAGGGCTTGTTCACCTTGATGGTGACCATGACGGGCGCTGACTGCAGCATGCCGCAATCGTAGGCCACCACCGACAGGATGTGGTTGTGCGACTTCTCGTAGTCCAGTGGCTCGGTGTTGCGGATCACGCCTGGAAAATAACATGCACTAGTCCATTAAAAATCGATGACCAATTCGGTGTTGCAGTTGGACGTCGACTGCAACCCCATGGGTTCCGGGTTCGATCTCCGGTACAAACATTTGTGTGCATGAGCATGTCTGTTTGTAATAGTCTGGGTGTTTTCTATGTATAATATGTATGTATTTACAAAAAAAATATAAGTAAGTTTATCCGTTGTTTAGTACCATAATACAGGTTTCACGCTTAACTTGGGGCTAGATGGCACTGTGTGAATGTCAGTGGAAAAAAAGAAAGAAGGAAGCCTGTGTATGGGTTCCTGCCTAGGAGACGCAATTTCATATTATTTGTGTCATCATTAGCACATACGTCCCCACCGAGGGGCAAGAGCCTACCCGTATAGGGTTATTAGGCCTTAGTCGTCCACGCGGGCCCAGTGCGGATTGCTGACTTCACGCAAAACCTTTGAATTTATTTGTATGCGTGCGCAGGTTTCCTCACTATATTTTCCTTCACCATAAGAGCGTCGGATAAACGTACATATAATTTCAAAACTTCGAATATAATTGGTCCGTGGCGGATTGCACCTGCACCCTCCAGATCGTAAGGCAACGGTCCACACCAATGAGCCAATGACGCTCTTAGCCACCGACGCTTCTTTTGAGCTCCACGGCGCTTATTTTTCAATTTTATTGCCGTGGAATAAAGTTCAAAATGCCCAATTGGCCAGAGCCTAGCAAACGTACCTTCGTTGTCGATGGTGAAAGGCTGGCTCCTGTCAGTGAGGATCTCGTATTTGCAGACGTCCCCATAGCGCGGGGTACAGTCGCGGTCGGTGGCCTCCACGCGGACTATCTCGTCGTACAGTCGACCCTCGTCTACAGCCTTCACGTATGAAGACTGGCTGAACACGGGCTCGAACTCGTTGACGTCCGTCACTGTTATGTGTACTGGTACACTGGGGGAAAATATAAGACCTCATTGAAAATGAAAAGTGTTTATTTAGTTTAGGTACTTACAGAACACTTATGAAAGTTTGAATGTTGAATGAAGCTACCACTGGTTCGGACGGCAGTTTTCCACTGAGAAGAATCCAGCAAGAAACTCAGTAGTCACTCTTTTTAAAATATTTGTGTTTTGTACAGAATCATATTATTTGTTATCAAAATAATTATATAAAGCATATTATATTCACAATTTTTATCGTATCACATTTAGTTTGTATCATCAACAATCGATACCGTTAAGCTGCAAAGAAGAAATCTATCAAAACGCCTTATATTGTAGAAGGTATAACAACACTATTATATGATGGTTCAACTGTATCTACCACAGACATCAGAATATACATTAGACTGGACAAGCCGCCAAGTTTATAGGCAGTCCAGTTCGCAATTTCTTTACGGTTCTTACCTGTGAAAAGTTATTATATTTCTTGGTAAATTTACTGATTCATTGCGATGATGGCATGTTACAATTGCACAGGATGGCATTTTAGAAAAAAATGGTAATTTCTTCTAATATTCGTGCGTCTTGACTCGTCTCACAAAGCGTAAACTGGTAGCCAGTGTATGCTCGTTGAGCTTACAGTTGTCGCACTTTAAAGCGGCGGCTTGCCCATCTCCTGTATTGGGAAATCTGTGGTATTACCATGTGTCTATTCGGACGTATATAGTATGTGTGTTCAAAGCTTTAATAATAACCCCAGCCGTTTTTCGGCCACAACGACTGGCAACTAGTTGGAGCTGCGTTGATGTGCTCGCAGATGGATGACATACCCAATTTTCGCAGTAAATTTGCGCCCGCAAGTACTGCAAGTCAGCACACCTCTAAAAATAAATGGCCGCAGGAAGGTCGGGCCTTGAGCTCGTCTCGCTTAGCATCGAGCTCTGCTTCTACCGTTTGTTTCGTTTCGAACTCAAACACTTGTGTTTACCGTACGCTACCAGAGTGGCTGATCTGCTGCCATTGTGTCCCACTGCGATCGAGATCACATCGTATTATGTGTTTCTTAAGCACATCTTGTAGCGCAGGAATTGGTTCCAGGTTTTATACTTTATGGGTCCATGTGCGTATGAATGTGAGACTAATTTAAATGGTCATAGTGGACTTACGTATTGGAGTGGATCCGTCGCAGCCAACGCGGCGATGTCGAACTTGTAGTTGCGACGCTTCTCGCAGTTCAGCGGGAAGGCGCAGCGCAGACGGGCCTCGTTCTCGTCGATCACCATGATTGGAAAGATAGAAACATTCTACATATACTTCATGTTCTTTGGATAGTGTCAATTTTCATTATCATTACAGCATAATATGTCCACTGGTGGACGAAGGCCTCCCCTAATGATTTCTACGCGGGCCGTTCCCTAGCAGTTGACATCCATCTGCTACCCGCTACCTAACCAGGCCATCCGTCCATCTGGTTAGCGGTCGGCTACGCTTCGTTTTTCGTTAAGCGGACACCACGTGAGAACCTTTCCACCCCATAGGCAATCGATTCTACGCACTTTGTGTGAATGACATTGGATATTTATTTATTACAGGGTTTTCACAAGAACCTAAAAATATGTTTTTTGAGGTTTCCTATACTTTCATCAAATCCACACTTGTGGGGTTTCTGTGTACCTTTAGGTCTTTAAAAATGATATTGAGGTTTCTAATAAAATTCTATGGAATAGGGAAAGAATTGTGTAATATGGAACGATAAAATTAAAAAAATCTATAAATTCTTTAGATGTACATTACCATGAACACTAAAAAGTAAATACTAGTCAGTAGTTTTTTACACGTCATAAAGTTGATAAACGGTGATACATTATTTTCTCATAATACATCTGTAATATGTGCCTAAGTGAATATTAATTATGGAACCAAATTCGCGAATCCGACTTGCACTTGGCCGATTGTTTTGGTAAACACATACATATTAAAACTACAAACTGTCATGTTCATGCCCACAAATGTACAGCACTGGGATTGACACCACGGGCGCCTTTAATGTAGTAGCTGACTTCTCAACCCAAAGTATGCAAGCAGTCGTTTTCTAAGATGCTTTATCCCGTCGTTCCAGAGTACTTTTTAATATCCTGCCCGTGTCGCGCTTTAGTGCCGGTTGGTGCAGGGATGGAGTTAGGGGAGTCAAAGTCAAACTCGAATTACATTTGTGCATAAATAGAATAGAATAAAATAGATTTTTTTTTATTGTACAATTCCAAGTTATGTAACAATTTAGAGTACATTAATATTAATTAAACATAAAAAACAAATGGCGGCCTTATTGCTAATAAGCAATCTCTGCCAGGCAACCATACAGTTAAGGATTATTATATAAGAGTAGGAAGGCGGTTCATTGCACAAATTGAATTACTTACACATACATGCAAAACGCACATGTATGTTTGTTTTCGTCTGGGTGTTTCTATGTTAAATGTTTTAATTAATATATATATTATAGGCTAGATGCTTAGTTTGGTGCAATATGGCGCTGCCTGAATGTCAGTGGATAATTATTTAATATAGGCTTACAATTAGCACTTATGTACGTAAAAACAATTAAATCTACAATAAAAACATTTCAATTGCCGAAGTAAAGCTATTATTACTTGATAATTGAAAAAAGGTGCTTAACTGGATTAAACTTGTCCAGACACAATAGGATTGTGTTATGAGAAATCGTCTAAGATACTTTTTTCGATGTTTTTATATTCATGGATAGGAAACGAGTAGAAGATTCTCCAGCAGTGGGACGGTATACTCTGCGTAATTGGTTTTTATAAAACCTGTAATATATTTTTATGAAGCAACCGTCCCACCCCTAAGTCCCGCCCTGCTGAGTCAGCGCTAAGTTGAAGTTGTAAGTTGGCAACTAGCTCCACAGGAGCTAATAACTACAAAGTAGTTGGACTTTGATGTATATTGAACAGTTATTTACAATGCTAGACAACAGAAACGGGCTTGATAGCATTTTGTGTGATGTTACAACACTGTCATAATACATCTAAATATATATAATTGAATGATGACTCACTGACACAGTGATCTATCACAGCCCAAACCACTGGACGGATCGGGCTGGAATTTGGCATGCATGTAGATGGTATTACGAAGGCATCCCCTAAGAAAGGATTTTGATAAAATCCACCCCTAAGTGGATATAATAGGGGATGAAAAAAATACTTCATTTCATGCACGCTCGATGCCTGCATCTATGCAGGATTCATCCGTTTTGTAGGACGGGTCATACAACATGGTATAACTAAAACAAAATTTGCTCAATCATCTATGCTAAGGTGGCATAGTTTTCGAAATTTTGGGCACACGATAAACACACTCACACGACGAAACACTACAACAAGAGATGTTTCCCCCCGGTGTTCCGTAGGACTGTGGTATCACATTTAACCCTTTTACTGCTTTTATTGGTTTTGTTTCACTGAAGATAGTGAAAGACGCAGGCAGCTGTGACACAGTTTAATACTAAAACAGCTCCCGACGTTAACCTTTAATTTAAAAGTTCCATTATAAAAGCATAAATATTGGTTATGATCACAGATTTCCCAATACAGGAGATAGGGCAAGCCGCGTTTTTAAGTGCGACAAATGTAAGCTCAACGAGCATACACTGGCTGCCAGTTTACGGTCTGTGAGACGAGTCAAGACGCACGAATATTAGAAGAAATTACCGTTTTTTCTCAAAATGCCATCCTGTGCAATTGTAACATGCCATCATCGCAAGGAATCAGTAAATTTACCAAGAAATATAATAACTTTTCACAGGTAAGAACCGAAAAGAAATTGCGACACTGGGACTGCCTATAAACTTGGCGGCTTGTCCAGTCTAATTGTATATTCGGATGTCTGTGGTTATGATTGTAACACTGAATTGATGAAATACATTATTATTATTACTGCTGCAGTTGCATATATAATTTCAACAGACAATAGATTTCCTATTGTGTCTGAACTGTATGGAATCCCAACGTTAATTAGGTTAAGCATACCCTGAATACATGTAAAAACAACATTGCAATACACTAAGTTAGAAATCTCGACCAATCAGCGACAGTTATCCAATTCCAAAGGAATAGAAACACAAAGAGATAATGCTGCCATGTTGGAAACTTTTCGCTGGCACAATACATTTGTGTCGGGAGTTCTTTGTATAGCTTAACGAGCATCAGCCAATCGAACAGGGAAATGCGAAATGGCCGACAAGACAATATGGCGTGATGTATGGAATTATGTGTTCATTTAAGGGATACCAACGTGGTTTTACTTGAAACCCCGTTCAATGTACAAAGTGGCAGGCTTGAGTTTAAATCGTCTAAGTAGGTATCCACCGAAATGCCAGATATCGCCCCGTGAAAACCAGCGTTAAGTAGGTGTCGTTCGTTTCGTTACTTCTCGGGAAATTACTGTGTATTAAAGACCTTTAAGTCTGCTAAATTCAAGAGCGTCGGTGGCTCAATGGTGTGGCACTGTTGCCTTCAGATCTGGAGGGTGTAGGTGCAAATCCCGCCACATACCAATATCTTTTCGAATTTAGGTTTAGGTTTAAAGAATTTATTTCTCATACAAACTTATAGTTCATTTAGAATGAGATATGAATATTACAATAATTATAGTTCATGCTCTAGTTCTGAGGCCTTGAATTTTCGAAATTATTGCACGGCTCATCTGATGGCAAACGACACCGTCGCCCATCGACACTTCCAATACCAATAGGGTAAAGAAAGCGTTGCCGGCCTCTTAACTGGGAATACTTTCTTTTCTTGAAGGTCGCCAGGTCGTTATACAGATGGTAACTGATTCCACTGTTTTATCATACATGGTAAAAAGTTTTGACAAAAATGTCATCATCATCATTACAGATTAATATGTCCACCGCTGAACGAAGGCCTTCTCCTAATGATTTCCACGCGGGCAGATACCTAGCAATTGACATCCAACTGCTCCCCGCCACCTTAACCAGGTCATCCTTCCATTTGGTTAGGGTCGGCCTACGCGTGTTCCGTTACGCGGACGCCACTCGAGACCCTTTCCGCCCTATCGGCCATCGAATCTACGTACTATGTAGCCACTGTCACTTCATCTTGCTAATCGAGCAAAAGTGTCCTCTACACTATTTTATACACATTATAATGTATCCAAATCTGTCAATTATATTATATATATATTATAAGTAATTATAGTAATAATATTATGTATATATTATAGGTTTATACGTATTTAATTATACGTAGAATTAAGATATTGTAACTTTGCATAATCTTGCCCTTTCTTGTATTTTTTCTCTATGCCTGTGAGGTCGTCTGGAAGAAATCGCTTCAAGCAATAAGACCGCCTAAATTGCATCATGTTTTTTTATTACTGTGAATTTCTGTAAATGTGTGTGTGCAATAAAGAATTTTATGTATGTATCTGCCTATATGTCCATGCAACGGACAAAGCCTGTATTACTGGTTTATCAATAACCCTCCCTCCCAACCCCTTGTTCATCAGTGCGGTCTGGCAAGGGTCCAAGCCCTGACGGTGGTCTGGTGCTGACATAAATCTACTGCCTTGGGATAGTTTGAACATTATTTGCTGACATGAAGAGGTTTTACAAATGGTGTAAGCTACCAAATAGAGTTATACTCAAAATAAAATTATATCATTTGTTCAATAATGTTTTTGTGTTTCTTCTATTTTTTCGTATCGCGTATTTACATAAAAAATCTTATAGAACGAGGCCCCATTGGTACATTGTCGCAGCACGAGGATGTGCAGTTTCCCATATATTTTTTAAAACCTGCCTCATTATACCGAATTAAGGTACTGAGTGTTTCAATCAAATCATATATATTACGTTTACACAGCGCCATCTAGTCCCAAACTAAGCATTTGCGTAATATGGGATTTATACATAGCTTATTACATAAATTTATTTCACCATACACTGCCAGTTAAACATAGATATACACACTTATATACTTTTCTTGTTTGTACATACATATATAATATACAAAGAAAACACCCAGACCAATACAAAGAACATGTTCAGGCACATAAATAAACTGCCCGGGGATCGAACCCAAAACCCTTGGTGTAATAGCCGACGTCTCAACCATCACACCAAATGTGTCGTTATATGAGGTTTTTCAAAATGGTTCAGTTTTTCTTTCTATCATTTTGAGCAATTTACCGCTCGTGCAATAAACGCATTCATTTGGCGTATTTCAAAGTTGCGGAGGTAGCCCGCCCTGTTGCACTGCAAGCATCCCTGCACTTTGTCAGGGCTTGCATTTCGAAACGTCACGTAACGCTGGCTCTGTAAATCTTGTTGACCATACTGCACTGGTAATGTTTTGAGGCCGGGGCTTTAATGTAGCGTGGCTTTCTCATTAATTAAGACTGAAACTGGCAGCAACATTCTAGCAGCAAAACCCCCAAGAGACGCTGTTCTGTTTTCGTTTATACATTTTGACTGCAACGTGCGAATCAGTTAGATTTTTTTAAGAACTTTCTATTCAAAACGGATTTTTTCGGGACCAAGACTTCGTCCCTGGCCATGGTTTTTTTTTCTGTTAAAACTTTTCTGCCATTTTCAGCCTCATGTTAAACTGTTGTACAAATATTTCATGCGTAGGTTTGACGCCTTCTTGATTGATTTAAGCATAGAAGAAATCGCATAGGTTGAGGCACGCTCAATTAAATTAATCAAATCAATCAAGCCATAAACAAGAATAATACTCGTAAATATCCACATACATTCTCAGCGTAATCTAGCTCTAAATTTCTAACAGACTCGACAATACTGAGTCGTCTAAGCAGTACAGAACTCTTCAGTGCTAGATATTGTCGTGTGAAATACGAGTGTTTTTAATTACTGTGTTTCGGGGTGAGAACACTGTAGCTTAAGTCCCGGGTCCTTCAATGGTATTCTGTCATGGTCAAGCGTATCTCTTATCGTCAGGCAAGCGTCCTGTACACTTTATAGCATAAAAAAATCTGTCTCATACAAACCCCGCTGCCACACAAACACAGCCTTAATAAGCGGGTAATGCAACNTTGCCCTTTCTTGTATTTTTTTCTATGCCTGTGAGGTCGTCTGGAAGAATCGCTTCAAGCAATAAGACCGCCTAAATTGCATCATGTTTTGTTATTATGTGAATTTCTGTAAATGTGTGTGTACAATAAAGAATTTTATCTTTCTATATGTCCATGTCAACGGACAAAGCCTGTATTACTGGTTTATCAATAACCCTCCCTCCCAACCCCTTGTTCATCAGTGCGGTCTGGCAAGGGTCCAAGCCCTGACGGTGGTCTGGTGCTGACATAAATCTACTGCCTTGGTAGTTTGAACATATTTGCTGACATGAAGAGGTTTTACAAATGGTGTAAGCTACCAAATAGAGTTATACTCAAAATAAAATGATAAATATATCATTTGTTCAATAATGTTTTTGTGTTCTTCTATTTTTTCGTATCGCGTATTTACATAAAAAATCTTATAGAACGAGGCCCCATTGGTACATTGTCGCAGCACGAGGATGCAGTTTCCCATATATTTTTTAAAACCTGCCATTAAACCGAATTAAGGTACTGAGTGTTTCAATCAAATCATATATTATAGTTTACACAGCGCCATCTAGTCCAAACTAAGCATTTGCGTAATATGGGATTTATACATAGCTTATTACATAAATTTATTTCACCATACACTGCCAGTAAAATATGATATACACACTTATATACTTTTCTTGTTTGTACATACATATATAATATACAAAGAAAACCCAGACCAATACAAAGACATGTTCAGCACATAAATAAACTGCCCGGATCGAACCCAAACCCTTGGTGTAATAGCCGACGTCTCAACACATCACAAATGTGTCGTTATATGAGGTTTTCAAAATGTTCAGTTTTTCTTTCTATCATTTGAGCAATTTACCTCGTGCAATAAACGCATTCATTTGGCGTATTTCAAAGTTGGAGGTAGCCCGCCTGTTGCACTGCAAGCATCCCTGCACTTTGTCAGGGCTTGCATTTCGAAACGTCACGTAAGCTGGCTCTGTAAATCTTGTTGACCATACTGCACTGTAATGTTTTGAGGCCGGGGCTTTAATGTAGCGTGGCTTTCTCATTAATTAAGACTGAAACTGGCAGCAAATTCTAGCAGCAAACCCCAAGAGACGCTGTTCTGTTTTCGTTTATAATTTTGACTGCAACGTGCGAATCAGTTAGATTTTTTAAGAACTTTCTATTCAAAACGGATTTTGGGACCAAGACTTCGTCCCTGGCCATGGTTTTTTTTTCTGTTAAAACTTTTCTGCCATTTTCAGCCTCATGTTAAACTGTTGTACAAATATTTCATGCGTAGGTTTGACGCCTTCTTGATTGATTTAAGCATAGAAGAAATCGCATAGGTTGAGGCACGCTCAATTAAATTAATCAAATCAATCAAGCCATAAACAAGAATAATACTCGTAAATATCCACATACATTCTCAGCGTAATCTAGCTCTAAATTTCTAACAGACTCGACAATACTGAGTCGTCTAAGCAGTACAGAACTCTTCAGTGCTAGATATTGTCGTGTGAAATACGAGTGTTTTTAATTACTGTGTTTCGGGGTGAGAACACTGTAGCTTAAGTCCCGGGTCCTTCAATGGTATTCTGTCATGGTCAAGCGTATCTCTTATCGTCAGGCAAGCGTCCTGTACACTTTATAGCATAAAAAAATCTGTCTCATACAAACCCCCGCTGCCACACAAACACAGCCTTAATAAGCGGGTAATGCAACTTGATATTTATTGCTTCGGTATAAAGTTTGTTTTCAAGCCGCCTTGTTCGCAACATGTAAATGGTAGTTGGTACGATACTGCCGTTGATTTATAGCAGCCGAACTGCCTTCACACACTCACTCCTAAACTCCAGTTGCTTGGTGGAAACTCGTGTTGCACGTTAAGTGTGATACATTGTTTCTTATGTTGAAACTTTATTTCTGCAATCGGTTAACAGGTGTACACAGGTTTTAAAGCATATACCTTTATGCACTCGAATTTTAACGTGTGAAAGCAATAGAAAATCTAAAGTTTGTTGGGAGTTTTGTCTTATTAATCAATCGAGAGACAGAGCGTCGGTGGCTCAATGGTGTGGACTGTCGCCTTCCTACCAGGAGGGCTGAGGTTCAAATCCCAACACGTACCAATGTGTTTTCGAATTGTACTATATGTACGTTATCCGACGCTCTTACGGTGAAGGAAAACATCGTGAGGAAAACTTCATGCACGCCTGCGAAGAGATTCGAAGGTTGTGTGTGAAGTCGTCCAATCCGCACTGGGCCCGCGTGGACGACTAAGGCCTAATCATCCTATACGGGTAGGCTCGTGCCCCTCGGTAGGGACGTTTAATGAGCTGATGATGATGAATCAATCGAGCTGTGGGATTACCAAAGCACCTGACAGTGAAGTGAATTCACAGTGATGTTTCTAATTTTGTAGTATTTGAGATAATATTTGAGACACGTTTCATCATAAAAAGGTGAGATTACAATGTCTGGTGACCTGATGACGCTGTCATCTAGCTTACACCGCAGTCCACTGATGGACATAGGTCTCCTCCATTTTATGCCAGATATCTCGGTCCTCCGATTTTCTCATCCAGCCTCCATTAACAATCTTTAATAAGTCGTCGGTCCATCGGGCGGGAGTGCGTCCTACGCTACGCTTGCCGAGACGCGGTCTCCTCTCCAGAACTTGTCTGCTCCAACGGCCATCGGTTCTGCGACATACATGACCAGTCCACTGCCACTTCAACTTGCTGGTCCCATGCCAATTTGTGCATAAAAATGTTAAAACCCAGTAACCTTTTATTTCATCGCTTGCCAGCCCCTTCAGCTCAGCACAAAGCTACGTCTGTATACACAGAATATCTTTATGGCGAGTTAAATTGAGGTAATCACGCAGACTAACTTATACACGGTCTTCATATCATTTCCTTTCAGCATAGGTACTTATTATGAATGCTGCAAGAGTTTTAATTTTTCTCTTTTTTAAGTTTAATAACAAAGAAAGGTTGCAAGATTTTTTTTTATGTTATAGCGGGCAAACGAGCAGGCGGCTCATCTGATGGTAAACGACACCGTCGCCCATGTACACTTGCAAAGAAATGCGTTGCCGGCCTTTTAAGTGGGAATACGCTCTCTTCTTGAAGGACGCCAGGTCGTATCGCTCAGGGAGTAAGTCAGATGGTGGCTGATTCCACAGTTTCAATGTCAGTCTCACCCGTATGTTCAGTAACATCCCTTTCATTCTGATGGGACAGAATACAGAAACCGTATTCCGCTTCTCGCTACTAAAATTGGCGCCGAATCAATATCAGCGGCGACGCATCGCGGGGACAACTAACAAAAAGTATACAAAGCAAAATGAAAAATGTAAACAGAATATGGATCTAAAATCCATAACGACCGGAGCCGAAAATGAAATAAAAACGAGAGTTGGAAATATTGGAATAGTTGGTGCGAAACATGACAAAAAAACGGCGGATAAAAGTTGATAGTTTTTATATGATATTGCTACGAGCTGGGGGTTCAGGATAAATTATTGCCAAACACGAAGAATAACACGGTAACATACTTTATTAATTAACCACTATAAATTACACACAATACTTATTACAATTACACTCTCACTAATAAGTCAATTCACGCACGCACAATAATCACTCGCTAACTCTTCACACTCTAATATCACACTCGACGTTCCCTTAGATATCGCTGTATCACTCGCTTCTTCCGTGTAATCGCAGGTACTTCGCTCTTCGTTCGCTCTTGAGTAGAACACAAGACTCTTTGCTATTTGACAATTCGCATGTCATACTCTATGGTCACATATTAGCCGCCATATTTAATGTCATTTTAATTACGTCAATTTGTAACAATATTGTATATTCTTTTTTAACCTGTAGCCTGTATTTGTAATGTACAAGTAGTTGTCGAAGCATTGGCTTTTAATTTGAAAGATCCCATTACGGAGCATGGACTCAACAGGGTAAATCTTTTCGGGAAAATTTTCCGAAATTAGATGTTCTTCATTAATATCGACATTTCTGTCTATGCAACAGACAGATTACACCGAGACTAGACCTACATAAGATATATATATATATATATATATTATATATATATATTATATATATATATATATATATTATATTATATAAGATCTCTCATATAAGTTTGGCAGATTATAATGAATAGTTATAATCTGTTGCTCTAGATAGAAAGATTTCCATAACTTTTGAAAGCAATATTTTTAATATTGCGAAGGCAAATTATAACTGCTTCCATTCTTTCAACCTATAGTTAGCAGTTGGAAAGTTTATATTGTGCCGGTAGCATATCCTCCACTGCGACAATGTCGACTATCTAAACCTTTCAAAGAGGAGGGCTCGAGGCCGAAGGGTCTACCTAAAATCAATAACATGCACAACATGTCTTCATCTGTGGAACTTTTTAACGTCGAATGAACACTTAAAAATAAATTTTAAAACACAATCTCTCATATCGAAGATAGAGCGAATCACTATCCTCCAGAGAAATACTATCATCTGGACTTACTCCAATATAAACTTCAACATCAGCTTCTTCAGTCTTAGTTAAAAACCAGTGTACAATGTATTGCAACCAAATTAATTTTTCATCATTTTTCCATCAGTTCTGCTGCGCTTGTCTTACAAGTGCATCAAAATTTCATCTCACCCAAAATCATCTAGAAAAATCAAACATTTAAAAAGTCTTACCTCAAAGGGAGCTTCCCCATGATGCTTGTTGTTGAGGATGAGGAAGGAGCAGAGAGGTCCCCGGGCGCGGATGGCCGGGGTGACCTCAACCAAGGTCTCGTTCTCACGGATGAGTCCATGGTAGCCTTCCTCCGGTTCCGCAAGTTCAAGGTACGGGATGTCTGCTGACAAGAAGAAAAACAAAGATCAGAATTTATTACTTACGCACAATTGCGCAGAAAAAAAGAACCCACCAATAAATACTGTGTGGGAGTGTCCTTAAAACATAAGAGGTGCATTTTATCTTGGTTACCATAATTTATGCCCAAACCCCCTAGGATTTGGCACAATCCTGAGATTATTTGAAAGTGGAAAGGATAGTGAGTCATAACACAACTAAAAGACGAAGTGACTACAGGTCTATAAAAGCATATCCCCAAATTAACAATCATTGCCTGTTTTAGTAATATTATTTCACTATCATAAGTTAGGCGATTTACTTAGGCTCAGAAACAACAACCAAACAGGTTTTAACTTCAAACAGCAGCTATCGGTGTTAGTAAAGTAACCCTCCAGGATTACGTTACTAAATAGCACCAGCATAGAGTGACTTTCAGTAAGTTATTTCATGTCGTATAATTTCACGCAGGAATTGACCCCACGATGCCTGGATCAAACTGCAGTCTAAGCTCGAAGCTTAATCTAGACCACGGAGGCAGTAATTTCTCCATCGATTAAAGATGTGTACATCACAATTTACAGTACTTCAAAAACATCAGCAGACCGAGCCTGGTTATCGCCGTAAAATCCACTATGAATAGGCAATGACGTTGGGTTTCTGCGCCTCGACTTTGAATACAAATGGTGACCCTTCCGATTTACGACTTTTTAGCTTCCTTCGGATTTTACAATGCGAGCAATAAGTTATTGTACAAATGGTATCTTCTATACGGAGGATATAACTGATTGCGAGTTAAAGGTGATCTTTAATTTAAGAATTCGTATATCTGTAGCTGGCAAACAAGGACCATACAGCCTAAGTGGTCGTTGCTGGCAAACATCAAAAATTAAAACGAATGATAAAAAAATAACAGAGGAGAAAAAAAAACAAATAAATATTTACACGGCCCAATGAAAACAATTATATATTTTTTTTATTATAATACATATTATAGATGAAATATGATATGTTTAACAGTGAACACACAGTTTTTATGTTACCAGTTTATTAGGTACCTATGTACCTAGCTATTGTACACACGTTTAAGTACACAAGTATCTACGAGTATATCTATATATAGCACGTAAGAAGGAAATATAGGAGTGACAATTAAGGCGGCTAGTACAGTACTGCCGCCCGTGACGATTTTGCAAGGAACCGGAATGTGCGCGGGCGCGGGGGTAAACAATATACCGTACCGCGCGCACTCGTTGTATTTATATATACATCATTCCTCCCCAATTAATTCTGAAACCTGTTAACAAATAAACAAACTTAACATTTCTGATTTAAAAATATATCTTATAATCTACGTTTTTTCGAGTACGTCTCTGACGTGATGGTGGGGGTGAGAGTGATGGCTGCGCGGTCGTTGGGAGTCAGGACTAACCGAGGGTAGCGGGGCCGGCCCTGCTGCCGCAGCGTGTCCGCTCGACACACCGGCGGTGGCGTTACATCTACACTGGCCGATACCTCTCTCTCACCCTCACCTGCTACGCAATCTTCCCAGGACTTCCCTTCATCCTCAGACCTGATGGGCAATTCCTGATTACAAACATTACGTGCCTCATGAGATTCTGCATTCTCTGCCGGCCCTACGCTTTGGTCATGAAGCTGTGCTGGTAATGAATGAGAGTGGTCATTTTGGGGCGGAGGTAATGATAATCGAGAATCTTGAGGCCCGACCTGATTGGGCTCACCCTTGTATTTCATCATTTGATCTATATGTCTGATACAGTACAAATCTAAATCTATTACATAAATTTTAAACATTTTTTTACCAATTTTTTCTTTAATTAAACCTAACTTCCATGATTCTTCTCGGGCACTGTACCACCGGGTCCACACTGTATCATTCACATTAAATGATCTTTTCCCAGGCGCTATTTGCACATCGGTTCGATTCCCGATATGAGGTAAAACTAAATCAAGACGCGATCGTAATTGTCTTCCAAACATTAATTTAGCCGGCGTTTCACCCGTGGTACAATGAACCGAATTCCTATAGTTAAATAAGTATCCCAACAGCTGTTCATGTATTTTATGAATTGGTACATTCTCTTTAATGATACATTTTAACATTTTTTTGCAAGTTCTAACAGAGTTTTCTGCTTGGCCATTACTGGGTGGATGGTATATAGGTGACGTCATGTATTTAATGCCGTTTGAATTGCAAAAGGTTCGGAACTCAGCTGAGTTGATCTTTACGTCATTATCCGACACTATTACTTCGGGTAAACCAAATGTAGCAAAGATTGCCTTTAACTTAGTGATAAGCGCGCTTGTTGTCGTTACATTTTGCATATGTATACACTCTAACCATTTAGTAAAAGAATCAATCACAACCAAGTATACCCTTTGCCCTATGGTCATATAGTCAATGTGAACGCGCTGCCAAGGACGGGCCGCTGGCGGCCAGGGAGCGGGCGGGTCGCGGGGTGGCGCAGAGCGTGTGTTCACGCACGTCTCGCATGACCCGATCCACCGCTCGATATCCGAGTCGATTCCCGGCCACCACATTCTACTACGCGCATTACTTTTACTTTTGATTATACCTAGGTGCGACTCATGCAATTCACTTAGTATTCTTTCTCGTAGCGCTGTTGGAATAACTATTCTATGTCCCCGAAACAAACATCCTTTTTCTAACTGTAAGTCTGATCTGCAATTAAAATATTTAAGAATAGATGGGCATTTAACTTTTCGCGGCCACCCATTCTGCATATATTTAATTACGGTTTGAAACGTCTTATCTATGGCCGTCATGTGTTCGATTTCTTTTGTAGTGATCGCCGGCGCGTTGGCATCTAAAAAATTAAGCGCATAAGGAGCGAATGACTCACTATCTGAGCCGTCTGTCGTTGTACATTCTAACGGTGCGCGTGAAAGATAATCAGCCGGGAGGTTATTATTACCTGATACGTGTTGCACTACGTAGTTGTAAGCGGACAATATTATCGCGTATCTCTGTAATCTTAGAGCGGTGGTTACCGGTATTCCTGTCTTTTTATCGAAAATAGATAAGAGAGGTCTATGGTCTGTCCTAAGAATGAAAGGCTCCTCACGACCATACAGGTACTGGTGGAAATGTCTTACGCCAAATATGATCGCCGTAGCCTCCTTCTGTATTTGGCTATAATTCCGTTCGCTGTGAGTGAGCGAGCGCGAGGCGTAGGCTAGCGGTCGCTCGAGGCCGGTGCAGTCGCGCTGCGCCAGCACCGCCCCGAGCCCCGCGGGCCCGCGTCCACGGCCAGCACCAGCTGCGCCTCGGGCTCGAAGTGCGCCAGCACTCGCTCCGACGCCAGCTCGCGCCGCACGCGCTCCATCGCCTGCCGCTGACGCTCGCCCCACTCCCACGCCGCATCGTTACGTAGTAGCTCATGAAGGGGACTTAATAGTGTTGACGCCCGTGGAATAAAATTCCTATAATAATTTACCATACCTAAAAAACGCTTTACCTCAGTTACGTTCTTAGGGTCCGGCGCGTCGTGTATAGCTCGGACTTTATCGGGACTAGTCATTATCCCCGCTTGACTGATAACGTAACCTAAGTATTTTACGCTTCTTTTAAAAAACTCGCATTTATTTTTTTCTAATCGCAATCCCGCCTTAGACAATCTACTTAGCACTTCATTAAGTCTTTTTAAATGGCTAGCTCGATCAGGGCCCGTAATACATACGTCATCTAACCATATACTTATGCCTTCGATACCCGCCAGTAACGTTTCCATTGCCTTCTGGAATATTGCCGGAGCGTTAGCTAAACCGTACACTAACCTAGTATATTTATACAACCCCTTATGTGTATTTATTGTAGTAAGCGTTTGCGATGACTCTTCTAGAACAAATTGGTTATATGCATTTCGCAAATCTATTTTACTGTAATGTTCCCCTCCCCTATTTTAGCAAAAACCTCCTCAATCCTAGGTAAAGGGTACTTATCTATAATCAAATCTTTATTTAAGGTTACCGAAAAATCACCTGCAATTTTGACTTGACCGTTGTCTTTTAAAACAGGTACGATGGGCGTGGCGTACTCTGAATGGTTCACCGGTACTAATATGCCAAGCCCCACCAATCGTTCTAACTCCTGCTCGACCTTGTCTCTTAGGGCAAAGGGTACTGTGCGCGCCTTAAAAAATTTGGGAACAGCTCCGTCTTTCAGATTCAAACGGATCTTAAAATAATTAAACGTCCCTAGTTCGTCTCTCCACAAGTCCGGAAACAAACTTAATAATTTGGACAACCCAGAGTTATCAACGTCTACTATGGAATGAATATTTGTAGTTATAACCAAACCAAAAATGGACATAAAATCTCTGCCCACTATTGGCGGGCCACCGTTCCGAACTACAAATATTTTTAAGTGTTTTTTAATATTGTTAAAAATGACCTCTGCTATGAAAAATCCTAACGGTGAGATTTGATGTCCATTATACAAACACATTTTTATTTGACACTCATGTAGTTTGTAATTAGAAAATTTTTCATAGAATAGGCGGTCTGATATGACACACCTTCCCGAACCTGAATCGAGCTCCATAGTAATGTGATTATTACCTAAGAAAAGATCAATTTCGATGGGCTTATTCGAGACATACCTTATATTAAAATTTTGGCACTCCTCACAAGAGTCCTGTGGATCAACCGCGCTGCACCCTTCTCCGGTATGGACATGGTATATGTACGATTTCCTATTATTGACGCACACTTTCTTTAGATGACCCTTGACACCGCATCTAAGACACTTATAATCCTTGTATCTGCACTTATCACCAGCATGATTTTTCATGCCACATACTGAGCACCGCGATGAATCAGTCGAATCGATGCCACGTGCGCCGCGGCGCTGGGTCCCGCTCCCGCTGCCGCCGTCATCGCCGCTACCACGGAACGCCTGGCGAGTGAACTTCGCCTTGTAGATCGGTTCCTCCTTCATCGTTGCAGCATCATTGGCCATAACAATAGATCTTGCGTGCTTGGTACAAGCCACTTGCTCCGCTAGTTCAATTGCCCGCGCCAACGTCAACGTTGACGGACTCTGCTCGAACAACTTATCGCGTTCTGGGCCGGAACCCAAGCCAAGGACAAAACGATCCCTCAAGTTCGTTTCAAGAGCGGTGCCAAAGTCGCAATAGCTTGCCAGACCTCTTAGTCGCGCCGCCCAGTCTCCCATTGACTCGCTTGGACTCTTAATCGCACCAAAAAAATTCGCCTTGTCCACGAATGAGCACTGTTTCGGCTTAAAATGTCCGTCAAGTAGACTAACCAGCTCAAAGTAGCTGAGGGATTCCAACTCATCAGGATACGCCAGATTACGTATTAATCTATATGTCTCGTCACTAAGATGTGTAAGCAGAATTCCACTTCTATTTGCTTCTTCTACTGTGTTTATTTTTAAGAACTGCGTCAATCGGCCCTTGAAAATTGACCAATCGCCCGTTTTGTAGTTAAAGTTCGTTAAATTCCCGAGATACGCCATTTTGTAGGTAAGATCGTCCTCGTCGCCACTGATATGTTTAACAGTGAAACACACAGTTTTTATGTTACCAGTTTATTAGGTACCTATGTACCTTAGCTATTGTAACACACGTTTAAGTACACAAGTATCTACGAGTATATCTATATATAGCACGTAAGAAGGAAATATAGGAGTGACAATTAAGGCGGCTAGTACAGTACTGCCGCCCGTGACGATTTTGCAAGGAACCGGAATGTGCGCGGGCGCGGGG